>QQNG01000285.1:0-147108 GCA_003666085.1 Pseudocercospora crystallina
GGTGCTCATGGCCCCTTTCGTCTTCCACTCACGGTGCATGCAAACCCGACTGTCCCACCACCCACCCCCTCCGCCTTCGCCCTCCCCATGGTCATCGCATGGCACCCAATCAGGCTTTGTTGTATTTGAAGACGAGAGCCTCGGTGGTCTTTTCTCAGGCACATTGTCCAAAAAGACTCTGTTCCTCGAAGTCAGTAGTCTTGCCCCCATTGGTCGTCAAAGCCCGACTGTACTCCCTTGTGTCCAACATGCTACCCCGATTGAAGTCATAAGTATAATCATTGCAAAACAATCAAAATCGAACCTGGTATACTTCTACCTGTACAGTCAATGTCGCTTTCCCGGTCCCAAGAGATGCTCCAAAACGCCAAACGTAATGCCGTGGGGATAGTCGTAAACGTACGCTCTATGCAATAAGCCAGCTGCGGTTCGTGTGAGTAGACTGTCGTTTCGTGTCCAGAGTCGCTTCACTTACTATCCACCGCCAACAGCGCCTACACACACCAACACCGTCAAGATACCCGCACCGGCTCTATCGGCAGTAGTTATCACGCTCGTAGGCGCGGATGCATCGGTATCACCTCCTGAACCACCTGGTTATTAGCGCATAATCAAATCACAAGTCGAATGGTCACCAGATCACTCGACGGAAGGGGAATAACGCACCTGTACCGGCGTTGGGGTCGCCTTTGCTCGTTCCTCCTGTTGTTGAGCTCACTGGTGCGGACACTTCTTGAATGAGCAGACTCTGAATTATCTCTAATGCATCCATCTGCTGTCCAACTCCGTATGTGCCGTCCCAAGTCGAGTTCTGGGTCCACTTCAGTCCGCAGGTGACGCCGTCTGATCCGCCATCGCATTGCTCCGCAGCGGCGGCTGCTGATATTTCGAGGTATGGCCGCACTGAGTCATATAGGAAAGGCGCAACCTTTGTTGAGGCAGCTGCGAATCGCGAAAGATACGCCTTGAAAGACTGCTGATCGGTGTCGCAGTTGTTCGACGGCTCGCACAATTCGCGCATGACCTTGTTCTCATTGCCAGTGAAGTAGTTCTTTGTGCTGGCGTTCCAAATGCCCTCTGTTCGGTCCCTCCATATCGTGTTGTTGGTCATGTTGTACATTGTGGCCGCGCCGTTGAGCATCATGCCCGCCGTGTAGGTCCAGAGAGTATGATCCATTGTTGTGCAGTTGTTACCGATGCTCGTTCCGTCGTAAATGTCGTAATTGTCTCCGATCATGTCCACGGCTAGCATCCAATCGTATGCCTTGTTCGCCCAGTCCTTATAGGTCTCGTTTCCGGTGTACGCATACAAGCGCGAAGCCAGGTTGAACATACCGCCGTTGGATGCGCTGTTCTTATAATCGTAGCCGTTGTTCCAGGTGAAGATCTGCCAACGAAGACCACCTCCGCAGTCTGCAGCATCCCAGCGTGCGGCCTGAGAGTTGAAGACGCCTTGCGCCAGGGCTAGCCATTGGGGTTCATCCGAAGGAGGGTTTGGGAATGCCAGCTCGGCAGCGGCCATGGCAGCGAAACCCCAGAAAACTTGATCATCGTTACCTTCGGCTTTGGTTTGATTGGGAGGCTATCATATGTCAGCCTGTGGTTTGACAACTCGAGTACGTGTTCGACCTACCATGTAGTTGTTGTCCGGGCCAACCTGGAATATCATTCCTTGTTTCACAATGTCGTTGTAGGTTGTGTCTCCAGTGTAGTACCAATAGTTGATGAGCGAGTTGAACATTGCACCGCACTCCCACCAGTAATAAGGGTCTCCCAGCTCTCCGGGAATCATGCCGGTCTCGTTTCCTTGGTAGTATTTGACCATGCCATAGGCGATTGTGCTGGCTGCATTCTTGATCGAGTCTGTGTCGTTGATATCAAGAGAAATACCTGCGGCAAGGTTTGCGATGGCCAGCGTGCCTGCCGCGACGCGGGTTGAGAAGCGCATATTGGCGCGGAAGAGGGGAAGTAATGTCAAGCGAATGTCAGCGCCGCGCTCAGCTGAGGCGAGGATAGACAATCACTGCTATCGGTATCGCAGTGTAGTCCCTTGTCGGTTTGACAGATCCCCAGACAGGCCAGACGCGATTATTGCGGAGTCTGTGGTGTGTTGTCGCTGGAGAAGCACATGTTGGAGAAGAACATCACCCACCTTCGGTCTACGTGCAAACACAGTCGCGTGTGGGTAGTCAGGGAGACATGTGCAGGGTCCTTTGTCGTTGCTCACGGTCCAGTTGACGTACGTTTGGGATGCGCGTCCTCTGCAGTAGTGGAGCCATTCGTAACCGCCGCGACGTATCACGAGTGCGTATGCGTCCGGATAAGACGGCAAGCATCACCGGCGGATTTTAACACACATTCTTGCCCATGCTTAAAATGTCTTGTGTTCCACTTCATCCCCTGGCAAGAGCCCGCAGTAGGAATAATGACTGTGGGCCGAAGTGCTTGCGATGCTTGTGTTTGGTTGGCGAAGTGTTCGTGTTCAGAAGGAGGCCCGAAATAGCTCCTTGCACGAAGATCCACAGATTGATGAGATCGGAATCCAGTGCCGACTCTGCGGGTTTCTGCCGACTATCCATATCAATGAAATCAACACCGTCCATACTCTTACCGTTGGTTTGCTCTCCTCTGCATGAGTGCGTGTCGGATGTAATTGTCCACGAACGGGACTCGCAATGTGAAGGTTCACGGCGCATGCGTGACTTCATCTCCGATGGCCGAAGAACTCTCATTCTCAGCACCAAGCGGCGACCAGATTGCTGTGCAGTAATCTTGCCTCCCTCCGAGCTCTCCGCGCCGAATACCTCTCGGAGTGAGATGCGAGCATTTCCTGATGCGATAGCCTTGAGTAGAGGCACGGCGCGGAATGCTTCCCATCTCGACGGCGCGACGTTCTCGCAGCGCGTCGCGTACTTCCAACGAGCAGGCGCATCACATCGATTCCGTGGCTCGGATGCCTTGAAGAGCAGCGAGGAAGGTCAAAAGGCTTGGTCGGCGGGAGAAGATTGAAGAGTTCGTCCTGGGACAGAGAGGTCGATGGATGGTACACGAGGTCCTGGCGCGTTGCCTGTTGTCCTCTGCAGATCACGCGGCCAAGAAAGGCCAAGCGATCAGCATCATACATCCTCGCTCGCTCTGCCAGGTTCAATTTCAAGAACCTGTCTTCGATGTTTGTGAACGAGCGCGAGTAGAACGTTTGCCTGAAGAGTGCCTCATCAGACAACGTCACAGACAATACTTCGATGCGCGTAGAATCGGACACCGACAACAACCTCAATCGGCCTCGCCCCTTCCCGAAATACAGTTCTGTGCAGTAGGGACTTCTTCAGAACCGGCCAGTCCACTGCCTAATGTAGGCGCATTGGAATACTATACAGTCTAGTTGCCTCGTGGCTTGCATAGCACTCATGCGCGACGTGTAATAGGAGCTTGGTAATTGGAGAGAGGCGTATAGAGTTTGCCCTCTAGGCCTCCTACTTGCTTGCATGGCATTCTGCCTCGGTGAATATGTACTTCGCAGGCTAACACGAACAACCAGCTCAGAGACGTACAAAATGTCTTCGACGCCTCTCAGCAATATGGCTCACTTCGAGTCAACCCGGAAACATGACCAAAATGCGACAATCTGTCTTCTTCGGCGCCTTGATCGCTGCTGCGACGGCAATACCAACTCCAGACGCAGTCTCGAATTTCAATAACTGGCAGGCTCCAGGTCCGAACGATGTGCGATCACCCTGCCCGGCTTTGAACAGTCTTGCCAATCATGGATTCATTCCGCACAATGGAAAAGGCATGACTTTGCCAATTCTTCTCGCTGGACTTTCCGCGGGCATGAACATCGGCGACGATGCGACATCTTTCTTCTGGGCTGGAGGTATTCTGGCATCACCAAATCCATTGCTGGGACAATTTGATCTCAACCAGCTGGATCAACATGTGCGAAATAACTGATGGCATATTTGCTCTTGCTCGAGCTAACGGTTTGAAGAACTTTCCCATCGAGCACGACGCCTCTCTAAGTCGGGGAGATGCCTACTTCGGCAACGACTACTCCTTCAATCAGACCATTTGGAACTCCGTCGTGAAGTATTACGACGGTCAGACCAATGCCACAATCCCAGTCACAAGCAAGGCCAAGTACTCTCGCGTGCAAGACTCGCAGACGCGCAACCCGACCTTCACCTACGGCCCACGAGAGTTCATTCTCAGCTACGGCGAGGCTGCGCTCTTTCTCTCCACAATGGGCGATCCAACCACCGGCAGCGCGCCTCTCAACTTCGTCAAAATCTTGTTCGAACAAGAGCGATTGCCATACAAAGAGGGCTGGAGACCACCGGTTCAGCAGACGACGCTGCTGAGCTTGGCCAACATGGTCAACCAGCTCTACGCGGCTAGCCCGGAGCCATTACCCGAGGGTCTCGAAGTCATCACAGAAGGCACACTGAAGGACGCATTCGCGGGTAAGAATCCTGTGACAGGCATTGTTGGCAACTTGACTTGTGCAGCGAAGGGCTGCTAGATACAGTTATTAGCAGCAGTCTGCTTCTTCAAAGCATCACCTGCTTGAAAGCCATGTGCAACTATCTTCTTGACAAGCATTCCAGGCGATGGCACCGCCGATGCTTCCTTCAGATACAGGGTGCCAGAAGGATCATCAAGCTGTGTATCCTTATCTAGTGGGTGGGTCCAGCAGTGCCTGCTTTCAGGCGGACGCGACTTCACTACCTCAAACTACAGCATCTTTAAGCCAACAGTCTCGACATTGATGATGATATAGTCATGCTCAGAATCGAATGTGCGTCCATTAACACCGTCTCGAGAAGTTTTGAAGCGCTCTGCAGAAAGCTTGGCGCAAACATTGCGGCTTTTGTTTGTACGAAGTGATGATCTGTTTGTACCTCCTCCTCACACCTCTGCCTATCAACGCCACCACTTCTGCCGAGAACTGCAAGATAGGCTTGTCTTGTGCTGCGAAGCTTGCCGACGGTCGGCATCACAGATGTCTATCATGGCTGCCAAGGCATATATGCAAGTAAGACTCTACTACCCTCGAGAAACATTCTCTCTCTCCCTGCTTTTCTTCTGCTCCCCAGTCGCTGCGTTGAGGCAGCTTATTTATTCACAATGGCGACAGCCGACTTACATACGGCGCTGAATATCCAACACGGCCATATTGACTCCTCCCTCATCCCCGGAACCGTCCACCTCGTCGACCTCGACCACACAATCCGCTCGAAACACTCCCAAGCCCACCAGGATATCGTCCTCGTCCCCACCCCATCCGAAGACCCCGATGACCCCCTCAATTGGTCCCCGCGCCGCAAGCTCCTCTCTCTAATCTGCATGTGCGTCTACGTCTGGTTCACCGGAATCTGCAATTCAGTCGTCTATTCCGTTCTGGTGCCCCTCTCCGACGCCACTGGTCTCACAGTCGCGGATCTCAATGCCGGGACAGGGTACCTCTTCTTGCTCTGTGGATGGGGGTTATTGTTTTGGCAGCCTTTCGCTTTGCAATATGGGAAAAGGGCGACCTACCTCATCAGCACGCTTGCGACTGTGGCGTTGACGATTTGGGGCGCGCATAGTAAGGGGAATGGTAAGCTAAGCTAAGCTCCCTATCCAGTCCACTCATCCAAGAGGGATTGATGGAGTCAGTCTGGACTGACACACTGAGTTAAAGGCCAATGGATCGCGAAAAACATTTTGGGCGGGTTCTTCGCCGCGCCCATCGAAGCTCTGCCCGAAATTTCCGTCTCCGATGTCTTTTTCTCTCATGAACGAGGCACTTATATGGGTGTTTACGCTTTCGTGCTCGCGGGGAGTAACTTCTTCGCTCCCGTCATATGCGGGTTTATCAACGATGGAATGGGATATCGATGGGTGTTCTACTTCCCCGCGATATTCTGCGGTTGTGCGTTCGTTTTCCTGTTCTTCTTTATGGAAGAGACGAATTATGATCGGAGGACGGTCGGGTTGGTTGAGAAGAGGAGTCCGGAGGGGAGTGGGACGGTTACGCCGGCGAAGGGGATGGAGGAGCCTCCTACCCCGGTTGTTGGTGATGATGAGAAGAATCCCAAGACAACTTCCCCCACAGATTCAGACACCGCCTCCACGGAAGCCTCTCCAGGAACGACCTCCTACATCCGCAAAACCTACCTCCAAAAACTTCGCCTCTGGGATCCCCCCCGCCCCCAGCGAATCCCCTACCGCGCCCTCCTCTCCCTCAAATTCCTCTCCTGGCCCATCATCTTCTACTCCGGCTTCTCCTACGGCTCCTACCTAATCTGGTTCAACGTCCTCAACGCCACCGCCTCCCTAATCCTCGGCGCCCCACCCTACTCCTTCTCCACCTCCATGGTCGGCCTCTCCTACCTCGCCTGCGTCCTAGGAGTCATCGCTGGCAGCCTCTACACAGGCTACGTGAGTGACTGGTTTACGATTCGGCTCGCGAGGAGGAATGGGGGCGTTATGGAGCCGGAGCAGAGACTTTGGGGGTTTGGGTTGTGTTTGGTTGTGTTGCCGGCGAGTTTGATACTTTGGGGGGTTGGTGCTGCAAAGGGGGTGCATTGGTTTGGGTTGGTTGTTGCGATGTGGTGAGTCTGAACGATGTCCTCCATGACTGACTGATGTGAATGTGTTTGGCTGATTGATATGGCAGCGGCACCGCTTTCTGTAACACAACAGGTATTACGCTCTCGGTCAACTACCTCGTTGATACTTATAGGGATATTGGAGGCGATGGCATGACGACTGTGATCATCATTCGCAATACCATGTCGTTCGCGATTGGGTATGGGATAACGCCTTGGCTGGACGGTATGGGGACTCAGAATTGCTTCATTAGCGCTGCCTTTGTTGGGCTGGCTGCAAGTTCTGTCTTTCTGCTGTTCGTGTGGAAGGGAAAGTATTTGAGGGAAAGGAGCCGGATTGAATACTGGAATTTGGTGAGGAAGCATGTAGATATGGGGATGGTACACTGAGATAGCAGTACCAGGCTGGTCGTTGATGAATGAACTAATGATTATATGATGTCTAGTATTGATTCTGAGATTCCAAGACGTGTCCGGAAAAGAGCGTTTCCTTGCCAGGATCTTCGGGAAAGTCGATATCAAAGAATCGCTTCAGTACGTCTTTGACCGAATCGTAGCAAGCTCCGTATCTGACAAGTGTCATGTCTCGGAAGTTGATCATCGTGGACGAAGTTCTTGGAGAATTAAACTTCATCTTCCCGTAATTGATGATGATGTCCGCAGCTTCCACAATCTCCGGCTCAATGTCTTCGGCGTAAGCTTTGGTGCCTTTCCCAGTCATATTTGCCGAACTCCCCATAAGCGAAACATTCGCATCGACAGCCAGGTCGGAAAGAGTGTCCATGAAGGGTCCGCCATTGCACAGCAGCGTCAAGGTTCCATCTACTGTGCTTCGAGCAAGTGTTTCTGCGCCAAGGTTCTGGATTATGGGATGGTCCGCACGGAAGGGGGCTACTACGCCGAGAGGCATGTCGAGATCCCGGATCAGGAGCTCGACAATGCTTTCTTCTCGCTCTGGTAGGACATGGAGCTCTTTATGCAGGCGATATGACCCGATCATGGCATGTCGCTTGTGAGGCTTTCGCTGCTTGGTCGTGAAAGCTCGTTCCAAGGCTTCGGGCTTGGTGGCTACAATAGCATAGCCCACGTCGACTGGTATGATAGCGAGGCCACCATTTTGAAGGATGTCGAATGTCCTCTTGGCGTCTTCTTTGATGTTTGGGAGCTTCTGTGTCGTGGTTGGTGCCATGATGAGGTCGTTGCTGCGGTGGGAGATGTTCACCCTCTATCTAAGATCTATATGCTCGTGAAGTCTGCGGCAACGGCGTATGCTCACGCTCTTTGCTTGTTAATGAACGCTATCAAAGGAGCGGGAAGCGCTGCTCCGTGATATCGGCATTGGTGCTGGATCTCATTCCCGGCTTATCCCCCGTCTCTCGCGGGGGCCCTAGATGCAGGATGTAGGCATTGCATACGAAGTACCAAGGACATCATCATCTCTGGCTCTCATGAGCTCTCGCTTGACGATCACCATGGTTGGTGAGCAGGTGAGGTGGTAGGAAAGCCTCCGGGTTGAAGCCGAAGTCGGCGCGCCAAGAAAACGCGAAGACAGCGCGTCCCATGTCTCCAACATCACAACAGCTTGGACGATACTCTCAACATGACTCTGTCAGATCCATCCCGCTATGGAACATGACCACGCAGCCCAAGAACGTAATCTCCATCAACAAATGACCGAGCCCAAATTTTCAAGATGTTGCTACAGAGACGGCGTGGCGAACTTCCTTCCGCGTGGTGCATTTTGTGCTGTCTATACAGAGTATGGCGCTGAACGTTGACGGGCCCTTCCTGCGCCAGCGGCCTTTCGGAAGAACGCCTCTTATGAGCAGACGGGAACCACGACACGCTTCAGAGCACGCAACGTATTCTCCGAGTCCGCGAAGACCACACGTCGCTGTCTCATGTGAACCACTCGGCGAAGTGGACATCTCTTAACGACACGAGTCTGTTGAACGACTTCAACACTGATGCTGTTGCAACGGACCGGAGTTCGCGCAAGGCATCATCTCAAGACCATGGAGCCACACGCCTATGACCACGGGATGTGAGATGATCACCGTTGCAATAGGAAGGCGTCAGTAACTTTCGACCAATGGTTCACTGAGCAAATGAGCGAAAAGGTATGGCGCGTGAGGACTTGCTCCATTCACCCTCTCTTGGCCCTTCCTGCTGGACCGCAGGACGTGTGATACAAGAGCGCTCCAGCACCATCTTCGAGGCGTTTGTTGTCATGCCTACAGTGGCCCACTTTGGCAATCGCCTTTTCTGGGCATCGTACAAGAGCCGCAACGAGATCAGTTTCCTACGCTATAAGAAATGGAGCTAGAAGCGGCATCCTTATATGCCTTACACCTTGAGATCCCTGCTCATCCTTTACTTCTGAATCCAAGTCACAGATCTGTGTACCGGTCGTTTCCCCTAAGCTACTCATCCCTACCGACCTCAACAAGCTCCGAACCTCACACAACCCTTCGGCCATCCTATGAGATGCCAAACAACATATGGCCGAAGCGCGCTGCAAGCCTCGCTGCATCTGCTGGGCTCTTGCTGGCTCGCGGTGCAGCTGGGGCTGACCTTTCCGCGGCGAACAACGTAGCTGTCTATTGGGGTCAGAACTCATATGGACAAGCTTCGGGTGAATTCGCACAACAGCGTTTGTCTTATTATTGCGCAAACACGAACCTCGACATCATTCCCATGGCGTTCCTGGTGCAAGTGTATTCTGGTACAGGTGGGCAACCCGTCATCAACTTTGCTAATTCTGGGGGTAACTGCACCATTTTTCCAGGTACCGCAACCCTCGACTGTCCGCAGATCGAGGAAGACATCACCACATGCCAACAACAGTACGGGAAGACGATACTGCTTTCGATAGGGGGTGCGACGTATCAAGAAGGTGGCTTTGCGAGCGAAGATCAAGCGATATCTGCTGCGGAGTTGGTGTGGAGGACGTTTGGGCCTGCGAGCGCAGGCGTATCACCCAACCCCAGCAGTAGTAGCAGCGTATCATCCACGTCCACCACAAGCACGTCCTTTTCGATCGGATCGTCGACTTTCTCTTCCACAACGACGACCACTTCTTCGTCACTCTCCACAACGACACAGCAGACAACGACATCCCTGTCCAGCGCGACCTCCTCCCTCACGACATCGACAGCGTCTCTGACCTTGACGTCCACAACGGATCTAACGACAAGCAGCTCAGTCCAATCCACGACGACTTCCGGAACGACCACATCGAGCTTAGAATCTACGACTTTCTCGAGCTCGACAACCTCCTTCGAGACAACAAGCAGTTTCGGAACTACATCGTCACTTACTGAAACCGCCAGCTCTCTCCCTCAGCCGAGCCCCACAGATACCGGCCTCCCTCAGGTAACCTCTACGACCAGCAGTGAGATCTCTTCTTCAACTGCATCTGCCACGACTAGTTGGTCTGTGACCACGAGTTGGACCGCGACCAACAGCTGGTGGGACCACAGTTGGACTAGAAGTGGATTCATCACTGCTACGAGAGGACCCCATCCCTGGAATGGTCAACCTTGGAGTCAAGACAATGCTAATGGTTGGCAGGGTACTAACCGTCTAGACAGATCTCCATGCACCACCTTCATCTCGACCGGTATCCGAACAATCGTCACGACCTCGATCGGGCTCTTCACAATACTAACATCCGAGCCATCCCTCTCCGGGCCAACACCTACTCCTGCCGCACCCGCCCACCCCTCGATCCCATCCTACGTAATTGTCAATCCCGACGGCTCGATCAATAAACGACAAGCCAGCACGAGCAATACTCTGCGCCCCTTCGGCAACGCCGTCATCGATGGTTTCGACATCGATCTCGAATCCGCAACAACAAACTTCAAACCTTTCGCCGATAAATTGCGCTCTTTGATGGATGCCGCCGAAACGTCGTCGAAGAAGTACTATCTTACCGCGGCACCACAATGTCCATACCCAGACGTCGCGGACGACAGTATGCTCAACGGCGGAACTTTCTTCGACGCCATTTTCGTCCAATTCTACAACAACCTATGCGGAGCTAATACATTCACACCCGGCACCTCTTCTCAGGGAACATTCAACTTCGCGACATGGGACAATTGGGCCAAGACTGGCAGTGCCAATGCGAATGTGAAGATCTACTTGGGTGTACCTGCAGGCCCGACGGCTGCAAGCAGAGGATACATCGGGGTGGATGCATTGACGCAGGTAATTGATTATTGCAAGGGATTTGGGAGTTTTGGAGGGGTTATGATGTGGGATATGAGTCAGGCTTATGCGAATGCTGGGTTTCTGCAGGGAGTGAAGACGGCATTGAACGCGCCTTTGAGTCGAGTGAGGAGGAATGTTGGCAGGTTGACGAGCATGAGAAGGAGGAGTGTATGAATGACGACTTCGACGGATGAGTGTAATTATGCATTGGGAGGAGTTTACTGGGCATATTGTTGGGCTGGATGATCTATGTATGAGTCAACGACATGTAATTGCAGACAGCAGACCATGCATTCTGGTCGGGAAGGCCTCAGGTTTGCTCCTGCGGAGACCGTGATTGAGCTGAGGATGTCAGCATAGCTTGCAATTCAAGTGCTGTACTTTCCTCTCCCTTCCTTTCCATCAATATTATACTTTCATCCTCAGGACTAACTCTTGTTGCTTCACAGATTGTGCAAAATTGCAAGGCGACACGTATGGACGCGATCCGATATACACGCTCGAAACGCGCGCAGAATAGGACGGGGCGCGCATTCTCCCCGGAGCGCACTCTCCTCCCAACAATGTGCAGCGTACAAAACGGCATCTTGCGGACCTAGATGTGTCTATCTTTGGTCGACGGCAGCAATGGTCTGACGGCGCGAGAGATACCTTTCCTGTACTCACAGACCCGACCGCCAAGCGTATCGACTTCATCCACCTGAAGGGACGTTTGCAATGCCGCATCTGGCTTAGCTCCAGCCTCATCGAAACTTGCTGCGCTCTTGGCAAGGATTGGACAGCAAGTAGAGACATAGCCGAAACAACTCGCCAACGTTGCATATGCCCATTGCTTCTTCCGGAGTGACTTGGGAGTATTCGTTCGAGCGGATGTCGATCCATGCACCCCGCAGCATTCCTCTGGTACCAAAGGAGAATACTTCCTGCAGCTCGTCACAGTAATGGATGGTTTTCAAGTCCTTCAAAGGAAAGCAAGGCTTGGAACATTCTGTCTCGATCACACGTGTATCCAAGAACGACGAAATCACCAATTGCGAAACCTATTTGGACCGCCGAGAGAACGCCGACTACATGCTTGACGTCTGCCTTTGCTCTCTACGTGGTTCAAGAGATAATCTGCGCCATCTGCCAAGCAATGTGGCTGTCATTTGGCTGCACGACGACCGACGTGAATACTCACGCATTGTACCTATTACGAATACTGGAAGCGCGAATGGCGCAAAAGACTCCCACGAACCAGGTACTTGTCTGCCAAGAGTAGCCGCTAGTCGCTGTCTAGCGTGAGGCTGCTTCTGATCAACAGCATGTGGATGCTGATCAAAGCCACGCTATTGCTTGGGTACAAGCATACCAAGACTGCTAAAAGCTTCCAAGACGGATATCACATGGCCACCACTGCAACCTCTTCTTCGACTAAGCTTAATGATCATACAATACTGTCGATCAACAATGATGAAGCATTCGCCCAGAGTATCGTCGGAGGCTCTGCCCATATGTGATGCAACGTTCTTGCGGGACGAACTTGAGCCTTTCGTCCGCGAGCCAGTATAAGACAGAAGCTGAGGATACTGGCACGAGAAGCTCCTGTTTACGAATATCTACACGCCTGAGCTATATCGATCGCCATGCGCTACAACACCTTGATCTCGCTCTTCTTGAGCGTCTCAACAGCCTTCGCAGCACCAACCCTCACTCAAAAGCGTCAAGCCTCTTGCGGAACTGGCATCAGCGCCGCCGAAAGCTCTCGCGTCCAACAACGTTTCCAACAAGCCGGCGTTGTCCCAACTCTCATCCCGTCTATCAATCCACAGGTGGCTTTGAAGATCACTTATCCCACTGTGAACATCGATCTGGGCACTCAGACCACTTCACTTCGTATGTCATAATCACCAAACGAAGCGACGCCCAGCTTCTGCTAACTATCTCTCACGTAGAAACCGTCAACGCTCCCGCTTTCCAATTCACAGCCCAACCCGGCGCCCCAGCAACAGCAACCTACTCCCTCTTCCTCGTCGACCCGGACGTCCCCGGCCCCAACGGCCCTCCAGTCCTCGGTAGTCCACGTCTCAATTTCCTCCACTGGTATGTTTCTGGCATCAAGGCTTGCTCTGGTACCGGAAACCTAGTCACGTTCTATGAGCTGCCGACTCCTGTGTCGCCGGGTGAGCAGCATAGGTATACGTGGTTGGTGTATAGAGAGCCGGCGGGCTATATGGCGGAAGTAATTCAGGCGCAGGTTAGGCCGGGGTTTGATTTGCTTGGGTATACGACGAGAGGGAAGTTGGGGAGTCCGATTGGGGGGAATTTTATGAATCAGAGTATTACGAATGGGGTTTTGCCGTCGTAGGTGAGAGGGATGGAGGGAAACAATGGACTGGCTTATTGATAGTGACTACTTCAATTGATCCCATCTATACCTGGAATGAATATCGCTGTCAGAAATCTCCAACCTTCGGGTCATATGAATCGATTCTTTTGGTCAGATGCATATGCGTCGATCGTCGTTTAAGCTACCAATTAAGGCCCTGATAGTGAAAGACATTTAGCAGAGCAACGACAACGACAACGACAGCGACAGCGACACATTCCATTCCTCGCCAGCATCTCAAAGGACTATAGCCTCTCCTGAATACATGTGCAAGGACCTGAGTCTCCGCACCACAGCTTGCAATAGCCATGGAGACGATGAAACAAGGACTCTCTCGGATCGAGGTGAATCTCGCTCCCTTCCTCGTTGACGAAGAAGTAGGCGAAGAAACGTTAACATACATATACCTCATTTCCATGGTCTGTGCGCCAACGCCCCTAGCGTGCCACATTGTCTAGGGCAGGACTGAATGTACATGATTTGCATGTGATTGCTTTGCTCATGACAGATGTGAAGTGAGGCCGCGGTGATGCTGATGTCTCAGAAGATTACAATTGAGACAATGGATCTGATATATCTGCAGACGCTTTTTAAAGCATAGCTGGCGAGCTGGCACTCCAAAGGGAGATAACCATTCGAAAGAGCTTGGCCAATTCGAGGTCTGCTCTTATTTCTCTTCCCCTGTGGTCTCTTTCGGCTTTATTTCGAGTATCCACTCTTCAGTAAGTCCGGTCGGAGTCCAAGGCTCCAGACGTTTCGAGGTCGATCGAGATCCAGCGGTTGGTATTGCTCATCTCCTGACAATTTTGGCCAGAGGTAGTTTTCGACTCTCTCACATGGATGTAACGCTGACCGTAGGGACTTCGATGGGTCGACCTTAGACTGTCATCGATCAGCTGAAGGCAATCCAGACAAGCTTACTTCACTCCTGGAAAATTATCAAATTTGCAATCCACACCTCCCCTACGCTACGTTAAGTATACTATCCGAAAGTACTACTGAATGGCAT
The DNA here is from genome assembly GCA_003666085.1 of Pseudocercospora crystallina. Classification (NCBI taxonomy): domain Eukaryota; kingdom Fungi; phylum Ascomycota; class Dothideomycetes; order Mycosphaerellales; family Mycosphaerellaceae; genus Pseudocercospora; species Pseudocercospora crystallina. The sequence continues at coordinate 14,186 of QQNG01000285.1, forward strand.
GTTGCGAGGTAGAGGATGGAATTCCCATCTCCTCGTCTTGTTGTTATAAGATGCCTCCTCCCCCCAATAGTCCTCATCATCCTTGAATAATTTCCGGAGAGGCAAGTCCTCAATCCTCCTCTCCGCATCCCTACCATACTCCACGCTATCGTGTTCTGGCTCGAACCCTCCATGAGGGTACCAAACACCGGAGCGCCGGTCCAGCTTACAGGTGAGGTGAGGTCTCTTCTCTCCCAGCTGCATGCACATGAAGTACTCATTGTACATATTGCCCCACGTAAGAAGCATGCTGGAAACGGCACCGTGCCGGTGCACGGGCCACGGCCGGACTTCCAGCTCGGGTCGCAGGTGCTCGATGAGGGCATCAGAGGCGCCGTCGGGGGCAGGTATGTCGCCTTTCCATCGAAGATCGTCCGGGAGATAGAACATACGGACTATTCCAAGATCATGCAAATCGTCCAAGGCCTTCAGGTCCGGCACGATGCCGCTTGCTGGCTCGGTGGCTTCGACTTCGCGAATCAGGATGCATTTTATTTGGTCAGGCTTCTCTCTCGCGAGCTTGGCATATGCTGACAGCGTAGAGCCGGTGGCGGTATCTCCGATGAGGATGAATTGCCGGTCTGGGAAGCTTTCGAGGAGTGGTAGTAGGTTGTTGTAACGCGCATTGAAAATGGAGTCGATGGAGTCGAACAGCATGGGGCGGAAGCCAAAAGTTCCAGGAGGGTAGCTAGAGACGGATACGTTAGCGAGGCGTGCTTTCCTGCTTCTGCAGGGTCTAAGCACTTACGAACTTGTGATGTTGTCCACGATGTATTCATGGCCCATCTGAGGCGAGTCCGTGAGGTAGTGAAAGTGAGTGTCAGGTGCAGCTCTGAACCATGAGGCAAAGACTTCGGGCATATTGAGCCAGGGCTCATAAATTCCCATTAGAAAGTAGGCCAGCATTCTCTTCCAATTCCAAATTTCGGACATCTTCAGGATGTCGTCGATGTCTGATACGATGCTGAGTCCTCGCCGAGGTATCACGAATGTGTCGACTGTAGAAGCGAAGGTCGGTAGTCGTGTGTAGCAATGATTGATGTCGAGAGTGAAGTTTTGACGACGTGTGGCATTTCCTGTCCCTAAATTCATCTCAGCGAAAGCGCTGAATGACCCGTATGTGGAAGTGCGGCCAGGGACGTTGGTGCCGTCGATCGTGAGAAAAGCGCCGGAGACGGACCATGAAAGAAAGTCAGGTATGATGCCTTTGGGGGGAGAAAACGTGAGGTTGGCGCCCACAAGGCCCATGATGTCGAAAAGCGTCCTGTTCAGGGCTTCGTCGCTGATTGAGGCATTGGCGCAGGTTGGGAGAGCGTACGCATAGCCCTCAACAAGGACATTGGTAGAGTTCGCATATGTTGGCCAAGTCGCGAGCTGCATGTGGTCACCGTCGAATTTGTGTGGGCTGCAGCGAGAGTGTATGAAACCAGAGACCAGGTTTCTCAAAGGTGTGGTGATGATTCCAAAGGCCGAGTACGGCACTGGGCCGCATTCTACCTTGTATTTCGCCAGTGAAAGAGAAGTAAACAGAGAGCGAAGCACCCACAACAGGACGAGCATGGTGGCAGCGGATGATCTGGTTCCTCAACGGTTGGCCGTGACGTGTCGAGGCGAGAATTCGTCTCAGGAGCGTAGGACAGGAAGTCCATTCGGAGAGGTCGTGCGCGACTGCCTTGGTGGCTGAGGAAGTCGCTTTCAGGGGACGTTCCGCTTGAGCAAGGCATTCTCTCGTGCCTGCTCATCTTCGCAGCACGTTTCTAAGCATTGGCCACACACCAAATCTTCGCAGATACGCGAAATAATAAACTGCTCCAAATGCAAAGCCACCCAGATGTGCTGCATGGCCGATTCTGGTGCCCTTGTCCAAGAAGTAGGCATCAGCCGCGACGTATCCTACCGTGAGGAGGCATAGTGGGATGTTCACTGGTATGAACATGAGCTGCATCGGAGCAAACGGCATGAGTCCTGCAGCCGCTGCACCAAGCCCGCTGACGAGTCCGCTTGCACCTAGACCCACAACCATCGTTCTGACATCGGGGCGCTGAGTGTTGAAACTCCAACGAGAATCTTTTCGAGGTGCCGGTGCGCTAGACTTTTGATGATACAGCCAAGCCGTCGATGAGGCGATTGCGCTTCCCAGCCCAAGCGAGAAGATATGCAGCATCCCAACTCCCGGGATGGTACTCAGAATAGTGCCGAAGGCGTGGAGTGCGAACATGTTGAAGGCAAAGTGGCCGAGCGACTGGTGCGAGAATGCTGAAGTGATGAGAGTGTGCCAGCGGCCAGCCTGGATGTTCGCCCACGACAGCGTGGCGTTCTCACGCAGCCAGATTTGCAGCTTCGCGTCGCGGTTGGCTGCAGCGTAATTCCATGCTCCGAAGACAGCGGCGTTGAGACTGATGAGTGTCCACATGGCGCCGCGTGCCGATGCGTGAACTCTTGTCGCATTGCTGGAAGACATTTGGCGGCCGGTGTTCCTGGTCTGCCGTCTGAAGTGGGTCAAGATGGAATGCCTCAGTGGCGAGGTGAAGGTTCGAGTGAGACGGTTCCTGAAAGCGCGTGAGTATGGATGGAGAGCTGTGTGAGTGGGCTTAAATGGACTTACATAGTTGCGATCTGAGAAACGGTATAGACGACGTTGAAAGAGAGATGTGAAGATGGAATGTGATATCCCTTGCCAAGATTGCACAGCAATATCGCGGTCTCCACTCTGCAGGGTGACGAAGATCGGGGGCTGATTACTGGAGAAAGTGAATTGAATGATCGATATCGACGACCAGAATGGAGAGTAATGGAAGATCCAATGCTGTGAAGAGAGAAGGACTTCCGGCGATGGGGTCTGATGGCCATATGCACTAGCCTTCGTAGATTGAAGCCTGAGGCAGCAAAGCCCGTCAAACATCCGTCAATGCTCAGCTTCTCGTCTATCCCAAGCACCATCACCCCAAACACCCACCACTACCACGAACAATACCTCTACTACCACTAGTCGAGACCGCATCACTCTCGCCATCACACTTTCTCGACCTTTGAGCCTGCCACTGCCACTGCCGTCGCCGCGCACAGCCTTGCGTCTGCTGAAACACTCTGGCCAAGGACTTTAACTGAATTGTGCGCTCCAGTACCTCGTCACCCACCTCCATACGTGCCGCTTGCGGTATCGCCACCACGAGTGAATCTCCAGCGAATACGAAGAACGCCGTCCGAAGATCATACCAGCCTTTTCCAGCTCCCCGCGCGCACCGAGCGACTTCCTTCACGGCCACGCCGAACGGCTTCCATAGCTGGCTACCCCCTACCGCGCCAGTCTGAAGTCCCTGACTCCCTCATACGAGCCTGCACGAAATATCTACAGAGTGCTTTGAAGCCTCAATCACTACACACACCCTTACAATGGCATCCGAGCTAGCCAATCAGCTCGAGGGAACTTCGCTGAACGATGAGAGTGCGAACTGGCGGTCAGGGTTGAAGGCGCCGCCGAAAGATGGTCGACAACAAACAGAGGATGTGACGGCGACCAAGGGTTTGGAATTTGAGGAGTTTTACCTGAAGCGGGAGCTGCTGATGGGTATCTATGAAGCAGGGTTCGAGAAGCCCTCACCCATCCAAGAAGAGACAATTCCCGTCGCCTTGTCTGGACGAGATGTCCTTGCACGAGCGAAGAACGGTACGGGAAAGACTGCTGCATTTGTCATTCCCACACTTGAGCGCATCAACCCAAAGTTGGAGAAGGTCCAGGCATTACTACTCGTGCCTACTCGAGAATTGGCGTTGCAAACATCGCAGGTATGCAAGACCCTCGGCAAGCATCTTGGAATCAATGTCATGGTCACCACTGGCGGCACTGGACTCCGAGACGACATTATCCGTTTGAACGACACCGTGCACATCATTGTTGGAACCCCTGGACGTATCCTGGATCTTGCGGGCAAGGGAGTCGCAGATCTGTCCGAGGCAAAGACATTTGTCATGGATGAGGCCGACAAGCTTCTGTCTCCAGAATTCACTGTCACGATTGAGCAGCTGCTCAAGTTCCACCCCAAGGACAGACAAGTCATGTTGTTTTCCGCGACCTTCCCTGTGGTGGTGAAGGAGTTCAAGGACAAGCACATGCACGACCCGCACGAGATCAATCTCATGGACGAACTCACCCTCCGTGGTATCACGCAATACTACGCCTTTGTTGAAGAGAAGCAGAAAGTGCACTGCCTCAACACCCTCTTCAGCCGACTGCAAATCAACCAGTCCATCATTTTCTGCAACAGCACAACGCGAGTGGAGTTGCTCGCAAAGAAGATCACGGAGCTTGGCTACTCGTGCTTCTATTCTCATGCAAAGATGCTGCAGCAACACCGTAACCGAGTATTCCACGATTTCCGCAACGGTGCCATGCGCAACCTGGTGTGCTCAGATCTGTTGACCCGCGGTATCGATATTCAAGCCGTGAATGTGGTCATCAACTTTGACTTTCCCAAGAACGCTGAGACCTATCTCCACCGTATCGGTCGTTCCGGCCGTTTCGGTCACCTTGGTCTCGCGATCAACCTCATTAACTGGGAGGATCGCTTCAACCTCTATCGTATTGAGCAGGAGCTTGGCACTGAGATTCAGCCAATTCCAGCATCGATTGACAAGAAGCTTTATGTGTACGACGCTCCAGAGAACATTCCGCGCCCGATCAACACAGCGCCGCAACAGCGGCAGGTTCAAGGTCAGCAGGGCAGACAGCAAGGAAACGGACAGGACTTGCAGAATCCTGCCAACCGCACCGGAGGATATCGAGGCGGCCGAGGCGGTGGCTACGGTAGAGGCCGCGGAGGTCCTCGCAACGATCAGAATGGCTTCCAAGGTCAGCAGAAGCAGGGCGGCTACCAGCAGCGGCCTAGTCAGCAGCAGATGGCGCCAGCCGGTCCGCCTGCGGCTCAGGCATAGAAGCCTGGGCCTTCACCCGACCAAATCTAGCGTGATCTGTAGGAGTAACACGGGCGTTTGGGTGGGAGTTCAAATCCAGAAAGGGAACGGACGGACAGTTGGCCGGCGCTGCCAACTCTGGCGTTTTAATATGGGCATGACTTGATGATATAACCGGTTCTTACGCTCCGGTGATTACGGTTCTCGACGACGATGACCGGCTGTTCGATCGGCCTGCTACGACTCTGGCTATGGCTATATCCTGGACGGCCGAGGAAGCATCGCTTATCCTCCTGCTTTCCTTCTCTTTCCGACATGATCGACCTCTTTCGACACACTTATCCTACCTTGCAACTACTGGCCGGCGCGCTAGACGATGTTGAAACCTCACAATACGGCCAGCATCAAATATCACACCACTCAACTTTCTTTACACTTCGACCGACCTTGACATACCACTTATTGTATTGAGGTACCACGACGATCTTTTCACTCGGGTCTTGCCGACACACAAGACCTGCCACGACAACTTGGCGAAAAATGGCTGCTACCTCTTGACGAGCCTACCATCGCTAGAAATTAGACAACACGATGCAATGCTGCTTCTACCACTTGACGAAGCTACACCGATTGCAATCACTGACAACATGCGACTACTGCTTCTGCTGTTCGACGAAGCGTTCACTGCCGCAAACACTCATTTAACGCGAATACAACGCCTACCACTGGACGACGTTGCCATTTTCGCAGCACGCTGCTATCATAGCACGCGAGCACCGACCTCGTTGATCACATCTCACCTTCGCTCACTCGGGGAGATGCACGATCAGTCTGGACTTACGTCCCCCTCGGATCATTGCGTGCGGTACGATACCCGCCCCGACAAAGCGTCCCTCACACATCAACGACAAGAGAGATGCTTGAGCTGTTCTGTGCGCGATGATGACATGGAGGAGGTGGGTCTGGTAGAAAGAAAGAGAACAAAAAGCTTTTCGAGCTGGGAAGGAAGAAGAGTACCCGCTGATGGTAGATACCCGCAGGCATCGCGACGTGCTCAAAATGACAATGACAATCTTCTCTCTCGCCTACGCTCCCATCCTCACAAATTCATTCTCTTCCTCTTGTCTCTGTATCTCCTGCTGAAACTGGGAACGTGACACGAGTACTTGAACATTTGATACACGTCTTGTCTTTTTTTGCAGAGATCCTACCTAATTACTCCATGTCCCATCCCGCATCCCACATGCCGACATCATCGTTCCCCATTTTTCCCGCTTGCTATGCATCTCGTTTCGCCCATTATTAGTCTTCGACTCTTCGCTCATGTTGATAAGTAACGACACGCCTAGAAACATATACTGCTCACAACCACAACCCAATCTTCATCTCATCTCATCCATCCTTGAGAAGCTGCGGCGCCATGACGGTTTCTTCATGCGTTCAACTTCCCGCTCGCTGCTCTCCGATTCTTTCCTCTCTTCCACCTTTCCGTTGCGATCATTCTACAAGCGACCCTCGACTTGCGCTTCACGGACTGTATCGAAGACCTGCAGAACCAAATAGTTAGCACTCCACTCCACTTCCCTCTCTCAACTTCTTCAGTAGTCAAGACTCACCTTCAACAACTTCGTCCTCGCCCCCTTAGCAGCAACACCCCTAGCCTCCAACCCCGCATCATCAAGCATCACCAAATCCTGCCATCTCATATCCTTCAAATTATCCGTATACTTATGCAATCTCAACGTCCTCAACCAATTCGGGATATCCTTCAACAGGCTCAAATCCGTCGGGTCCTCTGGAGGCTTGCTGCTTCCACGACGACCTCTCGGGCTACGACCGCGGTTGATTTCAGACGCATCGGAAAGGTATCCCTCGCCGCCGAAGTTACCGACGCCGAGGTTGCCCAGGTTCATGCCTGCCATGCCGTTGTTGAGACCGCCGAGGCCGTTGTCGTAGGCGGCGAGGAAACCGTTGTTTTGCATGCCGCCCATGTGCATACCCATGTTGTTGCTGCCCGGTGGGCCAGTGATGGCGATTCCAGGAGAGCTAGGCCTGGAGCGGCGGCCCTGCAGAGCGGCGATCTGCTGCTGCTGAAGCGCAGCTGCCTGTTGCGGAGTGAGAATTTGGCCCATTTCGTTGGTCATGAGGATGTTGGCGGGGACATTGGGAGACATTGGCTGTTGTTGGGGTGGCCCTTGGCCTTCAGTTGACCTCGCGCGTCGGTACTTGCGCACATCGTCAAGCTGAATACGGTTGTTCACAGTAGACAGAGCAGCAAGCTTCATCGCTGTGGCATTGGCCACCATATCAGCCTGGTTTGCACTCTGCTGCTGGCTGAAGTTGGAGACCATGGGAGTGTTAGTCATCGAAGCCCAGCTTGCGCCAGGCGCGTAAGGGGACAGAATGGGCATGCCCGTGCTGTCAGTGACTGCATTTGTATTCGCAGTCTGGCTTTGGATGTTGTTATCGCTAGACAGTGGAAATGGTCGGGAAGAACGAAGGCCGGCAGAAGGCGGAGGAGCCTGGCTCGAGCCGAACTGGCCCATAGGTGCTTGGCTGGATGAAGACTTTGGCCTGCCAATTGGTGGCTGGTTCTCTCCCTGAGAGCCACTGGTATTTCTCCAAGGACCTGAGGGAATGCCGGAGCCGTTCTTCTTGCTCTCCTCATCCGGTGCAGAAATTGTAGGCATGTACTGTGACCCGCGGTCACCGACCGCACTGTTCCTGTTACTCTTCGGCGCGTTTCCAGTAGTCTTCTGAAACTCGGCCTTCTGATCCTCAATGGCATTTGCAGCGTCTGGGAACATGGATTTGATGGTGTTCGGATCCAGACCAGACATGCGCTTGGCACCTGGTGATGGAGGCGGCTTCGCACCAAAGCCAAAAGAGCCACGAGAGCCCTCGACATTCAGCTTGTTCATAGCATCATTCATTCTTGAAGACATGGGATCCTTCTCATTAAAGGCGGCCGGGGAGAGCACGCCAGACATCGGGTGGCTCTTGGCCATCTGTTGAAGCACCTGAATGAAAAAGCGAATCTGCACCTGCGTAGTCTGCTGCAGCAAAGCGTACAAAGCAGCGGTTCTCTCCGGCTCACTGAGCACGCGGAACCACTGCTCGATAGCACTCAGCTCATCCTTGAAATCTTGGTCCAGCGTAGCAGCTGCCATCTCCTCGAGAGTAGTCTCATACTGGTCAATGTCCGCAATCCACTGCTGCGCCGCCTTTTCCGCTGCCTCGTCTGGGTTGGCAGAGTCACGAGCCTGGTTGAACTGGTTGAAGTAGACTTCGGACGAAGGACGGATGCCGCGGGTGGCAAGCGGAGAAGTGGCAGAGAAGGCGCCCATGTCGGCGGAGGCACGCAGGTGGTGTCCAGACCCCAACGTGCGGGCTTGAGGAGGGCGAAGAGACGAGCCACCCATAGACGAGGAGGACGTCTCTGGGGTGCTGTTGCGATTACCAATGATGTTCGACATGGTGTGTGGTGAAGCTGTGCAGCGGAGCGAACGTCGGTCTGGTCTGTATAATGCGGCGGTCGTATACGGTTCGTGTCTTTGTGCGTGAGCTGACCTGAGGGGTGATGGTGTTGATGGGCTTTGTCGAAGTCGAAGGGACCTGCAGACCGGCTGTCCTCAAAGGTATTCGAAGGGGGGCTCTATTGGACGTCGGCGGACAGCATGTGGGTGTCGCAGTCTCGACCGTGGACGGTGAAGAATGCTACGCCGCTGGCGCTGAGGGCGGGATGGGGAGGAGGACGAGGAGTGCGAGGTGTTGGGCGCGGAAGACGTGTGGTGGGCGAGGTGAGTTTCGACGCGGCGGCTGCCCGCACCAAGTCAAAAGCAGCAACGGCCTCGTGCTGAGAAGACTGCACCCTGCGTGGAAGCGTGTCAAGCGTGTGGCCCGGTTGGTCTTTCTTCCGTGGAACAGCTCAGCTTAGCGACAGATTCTGTAACAACTCCTTCAGCAACACAGGACAAGACGGCAGCAGCGTAACGAACGAAGGCGAACAAATGTGTGCAGCAGTGCAGTGCTGAATTGGCTTGGTGGTGTGAGAAAGAAGCCTCTCAGGACAAAGAGCCCGTCTTCCGCGTCTGGGTCTGTGTGTCTCTCTTTCACACGCACAACTCCCTCGTCCCGCCGTCTCCTTGCCCAGGGTCCGATGCCCATCCAATCACCGTCCGCAACCCTCAAAATCGCACAATGCACTTTGTCCACAGTCACGCCGCTATCACCTCTATTTTCTCCCGTCTTACCTTGGCTGAGTACTCAGGATCAGGTACATTACTACTCGCAACACAAAGCATACTCTTTGGACTTGTACCATTGATTTCTGGCCAGCGAATTCTTCTCACGCGTCCATGCTCCATCACGCACGCGACAAGGCCCGCAACGTTCCGCGGTAGTCATATAGAAGCTTGGGTCCCACTCGGCAACGTGCCTGAGACCCAGCCAAACTCCCAACCGCTTCTTGGGAAGGAATGTTGTATACCGAACCATGAAAACAGGATGCGTGCATGAACGAGAATCTGGAGCATCGTCCGTGGAATGTATGTGTATTGTCCGGATTGGGAAGAAAGCGAAGTCATAATCTGAACACCTCCTAGACGAGGACTCAAACTCTCCAACCAGCGATGCCAACCTATCCGCCAGAATGAATGCAAAATATGCCCTCCCAACACCATGCTATGATCATCATACCGTCATGAAAATACGAAAGACAACCATCATCACTTGGCCACTGCTTTACCAACTCCCTTCCTCTTCATCCCCTCCAGCTTCTTGAGAATTGTCTCATGCAGCTTCTTGTTACCCGCCCAGGCTTGAGACATCTTCTGCATCCGGACGCTGGCAATGACCGCGAGACCGACTGTGCGTAGCGAATGCTTCTTCTCACGGAACGAGTAGTCCGGCGTAATGCCCATTTCCTCGAGCATCCGGAGGTCTTCCTTGTTGCTGTAAAACAATTAGAACGATTTCTCTCAAGTCAAACAGGAAACGGTGGACATACCAAGCATTGTACATGCGGACCTGCAACATGAAGAACTCCTTCGTGAAGACGAGATCCCTCCGGAAACCCTCCTCTCGAAGGCATTTGGCCCGCAAGAACTGAATCTGCTTCGCCAGACCTCTGAGCTCGCTCTCATGTCTCTTCTCAGCAGCCGCGAACTGCTCCTCGGCCTTGATGAGCTGCTTGGAATCTTGCGATCGATCGTTCTCGCGGACAGCAGATCGAGAGGCTTTCAGTTTAGCGCGCAGCTCCTGCTCTCTTCTCATACTCGCCTCAAGTTTGCCAGCACGGTCCTGGAGCTGGCTCTGCAAAGCTTGTATCTCAAGCTCCGCGTCGTCCAGCTCCGCTCGGGCATTCTGAAATTTAGCGGTAACGGTTTCGTCTGCCCTAGCGCGCTGGAGACGTTCGCGCAGATGGCGTTCTTTGCTTGCCGCGGCTTGGAGCTGGGCATCCTTCTCCTGGACATCAAGCTGGACCTGCTCAAGCTCAGATTTGGCATTTCTCAGCTGAGACCGAAGCTCAGCTTCTCGCCGAGCATGACCAGACGAGCTGCCTTTGTGGTCTTGCATTTGATACTCCAGTTCCTCGAGTTGCTGCTTTGCGAGCTTGAGTTCCTTGGCCTGCCCACGATAGTCGCGTTCTCTCAAGGTGGCTGCCTGCGTTCGGTTCTCGAGATCGGATATTTGAGCTTGAAGATCTTCCACGTCCGCCAGTGCATCTTGCAATTGAGACTTGAGCTCGGACTCCTTTTTCTTGGACGCCGTCAGCTGCTTGTCGCGTTTCGACAACTCGATCTGCAGCTGCTCTGCCTCGATCTTGGATGACTTCAGAAGGTCGTGAAGGTCACCGCGCTCATCAGCGAGCGTCTTCTCCTGTTGCACATACTGCAGCTCAGACTCAAGACTTTCGACTTTCCGTTCGAGCGTGATGACTCTGTTCTCAGCCTCGGACAGCTTTTGACGTAATTCACGGCGCTCGCGGCCGGGTGATGGGCTACTGCTGGGGAGCGCATTCGCTGCAATCTCCAGCTCAAGGCGCTTCACGTTAGCTGCAAGCGTGTTACGCTCGTGCTCTACCGCGCGCAGCCTCAGCCGGACTTCGCCAAGCTCACGAGCAGGGGTGCCATGTTCTTTGGACCAATTCGCCTTTTGCAGATCGGTCTGCATCTCTTTGACCCTCAACTGCAGCCTGTCCCTCTCAGCCTCAACATCATCAAGCTGTGAGCCAAGCAAAGCAACCTCTGCTTCCAACGTCTCCTTCTCCTCGAGGTACTCCGCCTCAAGCTCAGCTTTCATGGCGTCAACACGTCGTTTGGCCTCATCAGCGCTGGCGTTGTTGCCTGATTGAGCGGCTTCCAGGTCTCGTTCCAGCCGATGCACATCCTTTTGACGCTGGTCGATGGCTTCTTGGAGCTTCGCGCGCAGCTGGCTCAATTCGTCCTCTAGAGCGTCGATTTGGCTGTCCTTGCTCTTCAGCTCTGAGCCCTGACGGCCCAACAGACTCTGATCACGATCCGCCGATTCCGTTCGCTTTTGCAGATTCTCTACTCGTCGCTTGAGTTCGGAGTTTTCGATTTCTAGAGTTTGAAGTTGTTGATCCAGATCGTCCAGCTCTGCGTCCTTATCCTGCTCCAGCTTTGACATCTGTTGGCGCAAAGTTTGAAGTTGGTCTGCCTGTTGCTTGATCAAGCTATCTTTCTTCGAAGGCGTCTCCATGGCTCCGAGGCGGGACTTCAGACTGAGAATTTGCTGGCTTTGATCCTTGATCTCGCGCTCCTTTGATTTGATATCGGACTCGAGTCGTTGGATTTGCTCATTCTTCGACCGCAAATCAGAGCTTTCGCCTGACTGGAGTGTGCTGAGGCGATTTTGCAGAGTGCGCATCTCGTCCTCGCGTGCCTGGATGAGGCCATCTTTCTCGTTGAGCTTCACCTGTGAACCGGCTGATGCGGTCCGCAGCTTTTCCTCCAGCTCGTTTACTCTTTCCTGGAGCTCTCGGGATCGCTGGTCTCTTTTTGTTTGGTTCTCATCGCGAGCAGTCTCAGCGGCGCGGACGCGCTTCTGAAGGTCGACCAACTCATCGTCACGTTCTTCAATGACGCGTGACTTTTCGCGCAGTTGGCTCTCCTTATCGCGGATGATTCGATCCTTCTCCTGGAAGCGAGCGTCAGTCTGCTGCGACTCTGCATCCCAGCTGCCACGGGCTGTCTGCAATCGCTCCTGCAAAGCTTTAATCTCGCCGTCCTTGTCGGCAAGCTCCCTCTGCACGTTGCGAACATCATCGTCGCGTTGGCGCAGCTCTGTAGCATGTCTGGTGTCGACTGACTGCATGCGCTTCTCCAACGCGCGCAGTCTCTCGTTGGTATCGTCCAGCGCTTGGTCCTTCTCTCGGAGTTGGTTCTCGAGTTCCGTAACATCCCCTCGAAGCTTCTTAGTCGACTTCTCGCGATCGTACGCGCTATTGACGCGCTCCTCCAGTTCGGCGATACGCGCGTTCTTGCGGTCAAGCTCATTGTCCTTCTCTTTCAGTTCATTCTCCATGTCGTCGATGTCTTGCTGCATGTGGTCAACGTTGGCGTTGTCTTCCTGCAACGCCTTCACTTGCCGCTGAAGACTCTCCAACTTCTCGTCCCTCTCTTCGAGCTGTCGCTCTCGCTCCCGAATATCCGCCTCGAGGTCTCCAATGTCGTCTCGCAGCTGTTGTGTCTTGTCACTGTCTCCTTCGTCTTGCTCAGCAGCTTGGAGCTTCTCTTGCAGTGCTTCAAGCTGCGCGTCTTTCTCGTCAAGCTCGCGTTCCCTGTCCCGTACGTCCTGCTCAGCATCCAACAGTTGATCTTTCAGCCTCTGAACATCGTCTGAATCGCCCTGCAATCGTTCTGCTTGTTCAAGCTTTTCGCGTATGTCTTCTAGCTCTTGCTCGCGTTCGTCCGCAATTTTCTGAGACTCCTGCGCCATCTTCTGTAAACGCTCATACTCCTCCTGGTCGCGTTCGCTCGCATGTCGCTTCTTCACCTTCTCCTGGTACTCTTTCAAGTACACCTTGTATTCCTCAAGCTGGTGCTCGGCCTCATGCAACCGCTTCCGTTGCTTCTTCAGATCGACTTCCAGTTGAGCTTTGTTCGTTCTCAACTCCACGTTCTCCTTCAATGTTTGCTGTTGAAACTCGCTGCCAGTCTTTCGAAGAGCCTCCTCCAGGTAGTGTATCTTTAGTTTGAGGCCAAAGTTGTCCTTCTGTATTTGGTCGAGTTTGGCTTCTTGATCGCGGAGTGTAAGAACGTTTCCTTGGTCGAGAACGCCGTTCCTCCGGTCTGGCATTTGCGGTATTGGTGTCGAATCTATCATCGAAGAGCTAGATTGCTGAGGTGCAACAGGGGTGGCCTCTCGATCACCGGAACTACCAGTGAAATCGTCCAGCATCGACGCTTCCACTGGCAGTCCAGGCGTTGCTTTGCTTCCGAAGCTGGCGCGTAGTCCTGCAGGCGTCTTGAGGGATCCGGTGGTATTCTCCTTCTCTTCCAAAATGCTCTGCGCCATGAGCTGATTGCGCTTTGCACTCTTCAAGAGCGGCGTGAACTCCTGCTTGCCGGTGGGATTGCGCTTGTCGACCAATGCTGTTCTCGGTCGAGGAGTCCGTGTCGGTTGAGGGCCACCACGCAGCCCCCTCATCTGGTTGCGCAAGTCTTGCGCGGGGTTCTTCGCCGGCGACGCGAATGGCTGAGCAAAGGACATGTCGACGAGTCCATTCTTGCTCGGGCTGAGGAAGGTGTCGTTACCGCGCTCCGTCCCGGGCGAGTTGATGTAGTTGTGTGCCATGTCGGCGGCGACGAATGAGTCGCGTCTATATCGGACAGTCGCTGCACATCAGTACGCTCTCCCGTGGTTGCGCGGCGACGGCGGGGTCTCAGTAAGTGCTGTTGAATAAAGATTCACTCAATGTCACGTCGTGAAGCTATGTTTTCGAACGTCAACAGTAAACAATGGCTGCGGAAAGTTAGCCGAGCCGAGTGGCTGCAGGGAAGGGACGCCACACTCAAAACTCAGACTTCATCATTCCTCTTGCCTCGTCGCCAAGAGCAGACTCACCACCCTCACCACCCTCACCGCCAACACCACCCATCCTCTCTTCCTCCCGTCATACTTCCGCCCCGCCGCTCTGGTGATCTCGAGCTGCCGCTGCATACTGGGTAGCGATTGTGTAGCAACGACTCGGAGACATTCCTCCTACAACCCACTTGATCACGGTTCTGCCGATGGAAAATCAGCCCCCGGATGATGGCTTGAAGTGGTTTGGAGAAGGCTTCGATGGTTTTCCCAAGCGTCTGCCAGATGACTGTGTTGAGTACGTCGTTCATGTCATCGACGAAAAGCTCCAGTCTCCCGCTGCCATACGAGCGAGGCTCAACGAGATCCTGAAGGCCGCCAACGACTTGAAGAGGAAACTTCTGAAGGACTACATCTGGCAAAGGCAAGGCTTTGAACTCAATCTGCATCCCAAGATCGACCTGACCAAGCTTGATACATCTGAACGACTCAAGACTCCGTTCCATCTGCGAGGTCGGACGGATTTTGGAGATTCTGTTGCAGACGAGTGGCTCGTCGTTTACCTTCTTCGAGAGCTCAGTCAGCAGTTCTTGGATGCCTGGATCCGAGTCTACGATACTGATGGCGAATTTCTGTTGATTGAGGCCGCAAGCTCCCTACCCAAATGGCTCAATCCTGACATCGCCGAGAACCGGGTCTGGGTCAATGCAGGCCATGTCAAAATCATCCCTCTGGATGCCGATTCGCCCGCGCAAAATCTTGCTCTCAAGGACGCTCTCATCAAAATCAGACAAGACCCAGGTCAGTTGCTAACAGACACTGCTATTGAGAAGGAGGCCTTCTATCGTCTGCGGGAGTATCCTTCTGCTATCTCTTCTTCTTTCCACCACGCTCTTCTCACCATACCTAGAACGCTTGCGTATATTCTCCATCGCAACCCTGCATACATCTCACCTGCAGTGGAGTCATTCTATCTTCGCGATCCAGTCAGTCTGAAGCCACTAAACACCAAAGATCTGTCAACACTGCTCTTTCCACCGGAAGACTTTGTGACCGTTAGCGTCAAGTTCACCAAAGTTGGCTATGCCCAGTTGCGCAGTCAACAATTTGACCCTCCACCAGCATGGACTGGCATCATACCACGCATGCATGATGAGAAGGTGATGCTGGGCATGAAGCTTACCTGCGGATTCGAGATGCTTATCTCCGACCAGCAGAATCAGGATAGTCGCTCCGTGCGGGAAATTAAACTGCTTTTGGAAGACATCGAGCATGGCGACGAAACACTTCCGACTGATGATGATGTGTCGGAGTGGGCCAAGATCCAAGATGATGAGAAGTGGCTTGACATTGATTACAACGATTTCGATAAAGAACTCTCGGGCAATGTGCAAGGGGCCGCCGACGGGCAAAATCGCAGTTTTGGGGACACGAGCGCTCAAGACAACCTTCGTAAAATTGTGTCGCGATTCCAGGATTTCCTTGAGGACGATGAAGCCGGTGTCGAAGGCATTGATGAGGACGACGACGACTCATCCGCTGATGGCTCCGATGACGATTCCGACGCGGAAAAGGAAAAGAATGACGATGAAGCCGCTGATACGGCGGCAAATCGTAGATATCAGGATGAAGGAGAGATTGATGCCGAGGACGCAGAATTTGAGCGTGCCATGCATGATACGCATGCTATGCCAGAGTGGCACATCGAGAAGAGCGGTCTTTTGGATGAAGCTCGTAAGCTTGCCTTGGAAGACGAAAGTGAAGCTGGCGAATTCGACGAGGACCGTGGAGACGATGAAATGCGCAAGGTCATGGAACTCATGGAGCGAGAACTCAAAGGGCACGGTGCCCTAAATCTCGATGACGGCACGTACAAGAAGATCAAGGGCGAGGGCAAGGTGGCCGTGTCTACAGCAGTTCCTCGCCAAGCTAGAGACGGCCAAGGCAAGGCTGTATTCGGGCCTGAAAGGCCACCAGATATGCTCGCGAAGAGGAGCGTGCGCTTCGATGGAGACTCTACCGAGGAAGAGGTTGGTCCTGGAGACGGCGAGCTAAGCTCCGACGACGAGGATTATAACGACGTCGATCTTGGGCTCGCTAAAAATATGCTCGAGAGCTTCAAAGGCCAAGCTGGCACGAGTGGCCCCGCTGGTAACCTCATGAAAGCGCTGGGAGTGTCCATGCCGAGAGATGAAGACAATGATTGATCATCCCCTGCATCTGACTGGCGCAGCTCCACTTTTCGACTGGTGATCTTGGGCTTCAGCACGTCGATACGAACGACGCCATCTGTCAGGCAGGCCCGCCTCGCCCTCGACCTCTCCAAATAACCGTCCGCAAGAGCCAACTTTTCGATGATTTGAGGCGTCAAATTCTGCAGCTACCACGATCCCGCATACACCTACATCATGCTGCTTGTGGAAGGAAATGTGAAACATATCGTAGCAGCTGTCACAAAGGTAGGGCTAAGGTTTACCTTCAGCAAGCACGAACAACTTTATCCAGACTACAGTTGAAACCCGATGGAGCCGAACTATTCCCAGGCCGCGTTCAAACAGGCAAATGCGACCTCGAAAGCTGGCCCTAGACCTCGCGACTCACGAGCCTTTAAAGTGGCGTGGGCCCCGCATCCGACCTCACGGTGATATACCTGGCGTCTCTACGGGTCGATCGCGAATGGTCAAAGTCGCTCTTGATTCTGGTGGCCTCACTGCGCTCACGGGATGTCAGCGAACAAGGATCATGTTGGGGTTTCCGCGTCTTGATCAGTGACCACGTTGCGCACATGCTCTGGAGCTACATCCTGGCACAAATTTGCTGACGGATCTCGGCATATCCATGTAAGAAGCCGCATATCGAAGCTGTGCCGTAACCATTCCCATGGAGCTGGGACGACAAACAATAGAAGCTACCTTCCTAGTGGATTTGTTCTTGCAAAGGCACAGCGTTTGGGCCTGAACCATTCTCACAATCTCACGGTGTTACTAACCTTGTGTTCGGCCCTTCTTGCAGGCTTGGGCATGACACCAATTGAATGTCGGGGCTTGAAGCGGAGCGAGAAGAGGACCGATCGAATAATGTAGTACAAATGAGAAGGTGTCCGCCGCCTGCGACCCCGATGAGACCACGATGCGAACAACAGATGAAGGCTTGGCAATATGGTTTTCTGCGTCATTTTCGAACGGAGATTCGTTGCTGCCCAGGCAGACACAGCCAATGCATATCACGAAGAATTTCAATCCCTTATCAAACAACAAAATCACATTGGGTGCATCTCACATACAACATTCCAGTCTCCCGATGACAAAAGTCAACTACTATCACTTGCCGACTTCGAAACACAGAGCTCAATGCAGTGCTGGCGGCAGCTGCTGTCTCACCCACGAATGAGCAAATGGGTAGAAGACAAAATCTTCGAAGACTACCGCATCTTAACAGGCCCCGAATGCGATCTCGATACCGATGTCAACGCACTTCTGGGGGACTACATCCTTACCAAGCAACGCGGTCGTTTCGTGGTCATCTACCAGCAAGTCCGCGATCCAAGATTCATGCCAGTCGAAGGTCAAGACATTCCGATGTTAGTGTCGCCAACCGAGGAGGAGGGTTCCAGCATCGAAGTTCTGGATGGCATCGTTCATTCATGCGTCTACGCGAACGATGATACTATCCTGTGGATGTCTGGATGGCCTCATAAGGCTGCAGCCATCAGATACACCGCGGCCATCGATCGAACTTCGGGTGACCGCGTGCGAGTCATCCGGATCATGCGAGATTATGGGAAGTTCGATAGGGACGAAGCTCCTGGAAGCGAAAGTCGGGAAGAATCGGCTTAAACAATCACGTCGATCTCGACAACCATGACAACCGCTCGATCGATTACTATCGACGAGTCTCGATCGTCTAAATCAATGAAATGTACTGGATACTTCTCGCTTGGTTGTTCTTGCTATTAGCCTTCTTCTTCGAAAGTTTATTCTGCTGGCGCCCGGAAAAGCCCTCGACAGTTCGAGTTCTACATGAGGATTTGGCGTTAAGGGCCAGATTCGCACGCACACAGAGACGACTCAATAAAGACGTTGTGGTCAATGAGCTGAATGACTTGATTACCTTTGACTACACATCTTTTCTCATCTTTGGGCTCATTTTCGGTTGTTGTCAGTTACCTGCTGCTTCCTGATCCGGAAAAGACCTATTTTCATAGTCGAAATAGCAGATCCTTCCGTCTAAATATGCTGTATCACAAAAGCACCGACCATGGGACCTGCATGACCGCTTATTTGCAGCACAGATAGGCGGAACACAAACTCCGAATTGGCAATTCTTCTGGACCCGTGCGGACGGTTCGCAGCACTGACATATGTCGTCCACTGACCTATTACAACCTGCAGTAACGACGAATGACTCGATTCGACCCATCACAGTTCTCACAAATGTGCTGAGAACGTTTAACATCACCGAGGCTCGCTTGTCGGAAAAATGTGCCTGGCACGCGGCGGATGCATTGACTTGGCCACCCAGCATGATGTTGCTTTTGTTCGACGGGAGGTCCACGAGATGACTGCTGCTTCAAGTTAGTCTTGACTGAATCGTCGCGGGTATGGACATTTGAAACCTTACAGGATAACTTAACAAGGGACAAGAACATTGACACTGGTGAAGACGCATTTCGTGGTGCCGACTTCCGCTCAAACTGCAAGTATCTTCGCACAGATATACAGAACACCTCATCCAGCACGTTACGCCTGACTTTGTACGTTTTTCCACTGTAGCTTCAAGCCGCTACCTGCTACAGAGAGGCAAGAGGACAGCTCATATCACTGTCAATGCGAAATCGAAGCCAAATCGTACCCAAGGAAGCTCACAATGCAGACATCCCAAAGCGCGAGGACAATCAAGAACAATCAACCCCCTGTCAATGAGCAGAGCATCCTAAGTCTACCTGATCATCCCCATCTCACATTCATAGAGCCATCTGAAACTACGTTGGCTCTCCCAGACCCCATCATTGACCTTCTACCACCCAGTAGTACAGACTTCGATAGCCAACATCGGCCATTGTTAGCCCTATGTGCACATCTTATGTTCACCTTGCGTTCTCGACTACATATCCCATCCCTCCTATCCTTCAGAATTCGGACAGCGCTTAATGCCTTCCCAAAAGCTACAGCATCGTTCGATCTTTCGAGAGTTAAAGTCATGATCTTATAACGTTTCGCAATACGGGCACAGAAATGGAAAGCAATCCGAGTCGTGTACCACTCACTGTCCAGTCTCCATCGCCTCCCAGCCCTCTCTCCTCGTGCATATACGAGAGACCGAAACCCCCAGTCACTTTCTTTTCCCGACAGGCTGGTTTGAGGAAACGCCTACACTGGTGTACCGAGTGCATCCTGGACGATGAGTAAACGAAGAACGAGGTATGGAAGAGGCCAAGACAAGAAGTGTATCTGTACATGTAACTATGCTGCAGTCCTTGAGCTTCGTTGACGATTCCATGGTATTGGGATGTGGAAACTTTAGTTACGAGATCACGTTCGCGCTGATAGATGATCTTGGCCTCCTCTTTCTCATCCTGTAGTGAACTCGCTGGCACCTGCAAGCCAAGTGACCAAACCAAGTCAAGCCATTGGTCTTCCACAACAAACAAACCCTACCATTCACCTAGAAAGGCAACCAAGATGTGCACACAGTCATGGTTTGGTGGTAATGGTAGGAGGTATCTGCCTTCTCATCGACACTGGGCAGACGTCCGCCTCGTTCATCGCTCATCTCTCCAAAGAACTGGATCTAGCGAAGCGAGGAGGCTCGGCATTCGTCCCAGTACCATCACCAACCACGCACATACACTTCGTCCCACGCTTCGCCAAGGTCTGCCGCGCAGGTCCCGATATAGACCCTATACCCTACACCCTATACCCTCGTCTTCCAGTCTTCAATCAACAGCTTCGGCCTGGAAAGTCAAAGTCTGTTCTTTTCCAGAAAGTCATACCTCATTACTCACTCCACATCTCTCTCTCCATATCTCCACGTGATGTAAGTCCCATCTCATCCCTCCAAATCCTCCATTCCTCAATCACTCGATCAAAGAGGTAAAGAAACGAACACTTTCTGTTCAGTCGAGACACACCAATAGAAATATCGTGAACTCGGAGGAAGGAATAAATAATATAACAACATATCAAAACAAAAAGCAAGTCGGGGTATGCGGGGCCTCTTCTAGACTCGCTAAAGTACAACAACAACAACAGCTTTCTCGAACTCCATCTCTGCACTCACTCAACCCAACCCGAAAAAAAAAAGAGAAAATGCACGCCCTCACATGCATTGCATTGCATACATCGAATGATGATCTCACTTCGCTTCGCTGTTCGTCCGTCCATCGCTCGGCGTATCCAGCAAGACGGGAAGATTCAAATCCGCAACCCAAAATAAAGCAAACGACAACAACAACAACTCGCTCCCTCGCTTCATACAAAAGAGATACGTTCACTTTATCCCGTCTCATCAACCTCATCGTTTGTTGTTTGTGTGAACGTCAAGTTGTGTGTGTATACTGATGTACACTTTCGCGCAGACTGCGCACTTCATCATCTCGCTCCAATGGTGGCGCAACTCAAGCCCGCGATACTCCGCGACAAGCGCTCCTAGCTTCGTCGCATACTCAAACTCAGCGGATCATCATCGTTCTGATGTTGCGACCCCGGGCTCATACTCATCGGACTGGCGCTCAACGTCTTCGTGGCAGGAGGTAAAGGCAACTCTTTTTCGAAAGCTTGGCTCCTACGCTCGTCCTTCGGCGGTGTAGGCGGAGGTTGACCGCCCCAGCTCCGTCGTTCCGCTGCGTCGCGAGTGTCGATGCTACCGTCCATCTTGGGAGGTGTAGGAGGTGGCACCTCTCCAATAGCTGACGAGGGCATCTCGGCATTGCCAAGAACAGGTCGACTCATCTCTTCCCGACTGTGTTTCGGCGTGATTCTCGATGGCGTTCGGGATGGATTACTCGAGTTCTCAGCTGCTTCGCCGATGACAGGGAGGACGGCGTCGTCGGTTTGCGTACCACCAGGGCTTCTAACCGTCATGATAGAACGATCGGGCACGTCCTCGTGTGAGCCTTTCCTCCGGCTTTTCTCGGCAATGTGCTCTGCTTCTTGTATCACCTTCTCAGTACCAGGAGGGTTAAGCTGGTCGTGTTGGATGTTGATGCCGCCAAGCCGTGGGTCGTTGACCGTTCCTTCGATGCCCGGTGGCACAATGACACCAGCGTTGTTTTCGAGAGTTGTCGAGAGGCGTTCCTGTTGAGCGCGCTCCCGAGACATAGTTACTCCGGAGATGAATTTGACGAAGCGATCGCCATATCGCTCCGGAGGGATAGGTGAGATCTGAGATTCGTGACCTCCCATGCCTTTCCAGAAATGCTCAGCCCTCTTGACCACGTTGTATCTTGTCAGGCAGTCAATGATGCCTAAGTAGTAGATCTCCTCGCCGGGGGTATCGTCCTCATGCGTCGCACGGAAGCCACCGTCATCTGCATAGAAATAGAACGAGCTCTTATGTGGTTCGTCGGGCATTCTGTCCAGTGTCTGATGGATCGGCACAGGTCGCTCCTTTTTCACCAATTCCCTCATCTCTTTGACTCTCTTCGCATTCTCCATCTTGCTAGGTGTTCGAGCCAGCGCCTGAGTCTGCCCTCCTTCCGGCTTACCACTACCAGGTTCGAACACGCGCAACGTCTTGTCGCGTAAGTTCTCCTCATTCCCACGTTCGAGATCGTGAATGCCCACTAACAGGGAGTAGTCCATGATCTTTAGTCTCTGCAGTAGCGCGACATCCTTCTGCATCTGCGTCACAAACGCGTCCTTCTTGGTCGGCCCAAACTCCAGATGCAGATTCCGCCGTAACCAGTTCAGATCCTTGAGTGTCGCACGTGGGTTCTTCTCTAGATCCTCTTCCTTGAAGTCGCGACCTATTGTGCTGCCCTTCAAATCAAACGTCCTATGGATGTCTCGGTGCGGCGGGAAAAGGTTGTTCATGACCACGAAATGAATCTTTCGGCCATACGGTATCTTCACTCGGTGAAGACCGTAGAATTGTGACAGCAGGGTATTCGGGTTCTCCTGGACATGGTGGTAGTAGTCCTTCAGAATCTTTCTGAGGAATTTGTGTTCGCCGTGGTGGATCGTCTTGATGATATACTTGTAATCTCGCGAGAAATAGAAGAATGATCCACTCTTGCCAGGAGATCCCAGCTCCGAAAGAATGTATTTGGAGGTCAGAGACATGAGATAGTCCGCAGGATCGATCTGGAAGATGGTGCGTAGTTTTCGAAAGACCCAAGGCGCGTAGTCTTTGAACTTGAAATCGTACTTGGAGCTGGGTGTTAGTTCGCTGCCTGAGATGTCGAAAGAATGCTTATGCTTCGCATCAAAGTCGGCGTCTGTGAGATCCCGCTCCAGTTTTGCGTTGATTCTGCTGACACAACAACGTATACCAGTAAGCATATTATACGCGGTCACGAAGTTGACGTGATTCTGGTCGACCTTGGTGCCAACCACAACTCTGTCATCGTCAGTGTCCACCCGCTGTTTCTTCGAAGCCCGCTTGGCCCGTATATGTTCGGCCCAGCGCGCAGCGTCGTCGTCCTGCGGTGGCTCGTCTAAATGCATATCGGAATTGATAGACCGGGTCTGCCGGCGGACCAGTTGTAATGATCCTCGCCGCCGTGTGGGTGTGTTGGGAGAGAAACGGCCTGTCGCAGATGCCACAGTGCCGTCAGTTCCCATTGATGTAGGATCCGCACCATCTCTTGAGGTCCGCGCGCTGACCTTCGGAACCTCCAAAGTATGTCTATGGGTGAGTCGGTCGGGTCTTGTTTGCGCGAGCCCCGCGTGCGGGTCGAAGGCTGGAGGGGAAGATGCACGGTGCCGTTGCGTATGCGTTATCTGCCCAGGCGGTTTGAGGAGTCCATCTGCGCCAGTCTGCGGTGAGCTCTCTTCCACTGGTGGCAGCGCAGAGTTCGGCGTCATGGGCACTTGGCCGTGGCTTACGCTCCGTGCAGGTGTGGACATGATCGCATTGCCATTTGACAAAGGCTCTGGTTTCCGCAGTGGGCTTCTGGGCGGGCCAGGCGGGTTGCCATTCGGTAGCGCGCTGAAGTATCCCTCTTCTGCAGCACCGGGGCGCGGTACTGCCTCTTTCACAGCCTCGCCAGACCTCCTCTCGCCCTCGCTCGAGAGGTTTGTCGCGCTGAGATTGCTGGCACTCCGGCGACTCTTCATGCTCAAGGCTATGCTCTTCGCGCTCGGAGCCCGATCGCTACCTGTCGCGCCATTTGGCACGCTCAGTATGCTCCCATTTTGTCCGCCAATGCCCTCCTTCACGCTGCCAGTTGAAGTAAGCGTGCCATTGCCGTTTGCCCACCCGTCTATCTCCCCCGATCCTCTTTGCTGCGGTCCACTAGCAAGCGTCCTGTTATATGGTCCGTCGGCGGTTGTACTTGTCGAGTTCGAGGTGGTTCCATTGGTTATGAGTCCATCTCCGGTGCCTGACCAGGCGGCCGGCATGTCTTTACCGCTTTCTCGTATTGGCGGGCTAGGGCTATGGACCATGAAGATGTGGCCCGCATGGAGCTCGGAGGACTTTCTGCTCAGCGGAGAGGTGCTCCCCGGCGTTGCGTTCGCAGCGTTGGCATCGTAGTCCCCTTCGCGGGGTTTGTAGTTCGCCAGCTTGCTTGCTTTCTCCCTCCACTGCGGCCGCGTATGGCTTCGGGCGCTCTTACTACTGCTCGCTCCTATGCTCCCAGCGTGAGGGTCGTGCGTGCCGTGCGTGTGAACCGTGAGAGATGCGGTGACGAGGATCCCAAGAATAGCGTTTGCGTATGCGTTTCGCTGCCCAGCCTTCAGTGAAGTTAGATGCTGGCTGGTCGCTCGGAGGCCTCCGCGCTATCCCGGCCTTCAAATATCGCAATGGTGTATATGTGCTCGGAAGAATCGAAGAATCGCGTGCAGGCCGTAGTGTTCGCACTGTCGGTGGTGGTGCTCGTGGGAGAAGAGTGCTCACTCTGCGTACGTTGTCTGTCTCACAAGGAGCGAGGTCTGCACAACGACTGCCAAGCCACGGAGCTGGCCTCGTTCCGGGACCAATCCCTGCCGGCCCATGGGTCTCGGATAGATTCGAACTTCTCTCGGCGAATGCTTTCAGCACGCGTCATTTGATGTCAACAAACCACGCTCGACCGTCTATTTCTATCACCACACACTACAAAGCTCATTCGAACGTGCTTGTCAAGTAGCACATCCAGTTATAATTTTCACGTTCTCGTTCAGAGACGAGTTCTGGCATACGGGAGGTCCATCAGAAAGCGTTGAGATCATGCCATCAAGGTCAGAGATTGAGAGCTTGGAGCCATCGTTGAAGTGGACATAAAATGCTTCGTGTCTGGCTATGTACTCGCGCTCCATAGTGACATCTTCTCGTAACAGCGCAGCAGCCGCAAACGCCTCCCATCAGTAGTGGTTGATTGAACACCCATTAATCAAACCCAAAGCCCAGCCCCGGCATCATACGAGACATTTGGAAGAAACACACTCGCTTGGTATCACACACATCCATAGACCCTCGTTTCGACGCCAATACGCCTTGCCGCTGAAGGCTACCATCGTCGCTGGACAGCAACAGTGTCGTCAGGTAGCAATTGCTTCAGCCGGTGAACGCCGGCGTCAACACACGCGTCGGTCGTCGCCATATAACATGTCAGAAAACAACAGAGAAGAGACGCTTATGCCTTCTTCGGGGTTGCGCTCTTCTTGGGTGTTGCCTTCTTCGCGGCGGCCTTCTTTGGTGCAGTCTTCTTGGCTACGGGTTGGGGAGCCTTCGACTTGGTGACACGTCCAGACTTGGTCTTGCCGAGAACAACAGGTGCCTTCTCCTCAACGGCCGGGGCCTGTGGAAACATTAGCATCAAGTCGAGACGAACATTGATTCCAAGGGTGAGTACGTACAGCAGTAGGAGTCTTACGGGCCTTGCCTGTGTTGGCCTTGGTCTTGGTGGCAGTCTTCTTGGCAGCTGGGGCCTTCTTGGTTGTTGTGGCAGCCTTCTTGGTGGCAGTCTTCTTCGCCGGTGCCTTCTTGGTGGCAGCAGTCTTTGTGGCAGTCTTCTTCGCGGCAGGGGCCTTGGTGGTCGTGCTCTTTGCAGCTGGCTTGGTGGTGGTGGTCTTAGGAGCAGCAAGCTTCACTGGGCCGGAGGTACCTGATTGCGCCGGCGACGTCAGCATGGGATATACGACACGTAGAGAATTCGGGCGAAGCGAGTTGCAGGCTTAATCAGGTTGATGCGAAGAATCGCAGGACATCGATGATTCGATCGGGGAGGGAAAAGGAGCTTGTTTTGATCGATCGGTCTGACGTACCCTTTGGGCGGGCGAAGACACCTGTCTCTGACCCTTTCTGGAGAGCGCGGTTGAATTGAGTGGTGAAAGCATTGTCGGTAACACCGCCGAGGTTGTTGTTTGCCAGCACGTATTTCTTGATGGCCTGGCGACTGCAGAGAACACGCAATGTCAGCAGGTGATGCAGTCAGAGCCGTGCCGCTCGACCTCCAAACTCGGTAGCGACGGCGACGACGATGTGGTGATTTGCACTTACGAAGAACCATTACGCTCTTTCAACTGCATCACAAGACGCGTTAGCCAAAGTCCCAGAATGTAGACTCGTTCGTGTCGTTCAGAATGCAATCGAACGCATCGCACGTCGCAATCTGGCGGTCACGAGCGCGACTCAAACAAGATGCGCCGGGAATGGTCGACTTACGCTGATGATAGCCTCCTTGATCATATCTGTGGTCAAGACGCGTCAGTGACTGGCGAACACGATAGGAGCTGTCCCAGACCGGCGCGACAAAGAGCGCGGTCAGGACATGGACGAGAAGACGCACCTTGGTATGATGGGTGAGCAGCAGGAGCCTTGGCCTTGCTGCCAGCGGCCTTGGTGGAAGCTTTTGGAGGCATGTTGATATGATCGATTGACTGTGTAGTCGAGAAGCTGAAGAATCGATTGATGGATTGCACGTAACGATGTTGACGTCGTGTTGTTGCGGTATCGCGAAGAAGACTCGTTGGAAGAGAAGGCGGCAGCTGGGTGCTGGCGCGCGGGGTGTTGTTTCCTATTTGTACTGGTCGGGTCTTGCCGTGGCTTCCTACAATCACAAAACGCCAGGACGACCAGGCTAGCTCCCTCCTGACCACTCACATCTCACCCTGCGGCTCTGCGCTTTCTTGTGATTCGATCCTGCCCTCGTGCTGCTTGTCACAGCCTGAACGCTTTTCGCCCTTCTCGACGCCCTCCTTTCCTTTTGTTGTTTTCTTGGCGACGCGTCCGATTCACCACGATGGCTTTTCTGGTATCACGCCTGTCCCGCCCCGCGTATGTTGGCAGTCCTCTTCACCTCTGCGCGTATCTCCCACTCAAGGATATCCAATGCCGTGCCTGAGAGGGAGTGTTCTTGATGCTCCGTTTCGAAGTCGGCGCTTGTGCAACACCTCGTGATGGCCTCCAGTCACCCTCCAACACGTCACGCGCCCTTCCCTCCCCTCCTCATCAGAACCAAGGTGGTCATGAGCGAGCAGAGTCTCTACGTGTATGTGTTCTCCTCGAGGTAAGTTGGTTTTCATTGTTTTCTTTGCTGTTCGCCGATGCGGAAGCCCCGGAAGAATCCCAGCAAAGGCGGGCGCAATCTGAAGAACTTTCAACACTTCCTACGTAGACTTTCAGGCAACATCTTCCACCTGTTCTTGTAAAGAGAGCATAGTAAGGCAAGGGATCCTCTTGATCATGCATCACGCTGAAAAAGGAACTACACTCGCGAATGAGAAACTCCAAGGAGCATTGGGAGCTTGGTCACAAGTGTCCATCGGGCGCGACTCTGCCTGTACAGCCGCATCCGCGACTACATTATTTGGACTTCGAAGAGATACAGCAAACAAGAAAACCCCGAGAATGGAAGTCAAAAAGAATCTGAACAATCGCGAAGAAAATGTTTTTGGTTACTTATCCTACCAAACCAAGCCAGAGATCCCAAACAAGCCTCTATACCTCGCTTGTCTTACAAGAATTCATTGTCTATTTCCATCCGTATGCTTACCTGCCTCATGCTTTAGTACACAGCCTCCCAAACCCAGAAGACAGAGACTCGCTCAAGCAACGAAAGCAAACAAGGCAAACATACCTGCTGCAACCAACCAACTCGCAACCTCTGTCGTCGAAGCAGCAGAGGTGGCTAGAGTGGCGTCGGAGTTGCGAAGAATAGCGCCGCGAGTGAGGTTGGAGCTGGCTGTGAAGTTGAAGCTCGTGGAGTTGGAGCAGTTGTGTCCATGTCCATGGCGCGTGCTGTTGCCAAAAGGCGGGTGGCTGCCGTGATGGTGATGACCGAAATGCAGTGATGAAGTGCCATGGACTGAGCTGGTGCTGTTGCCTCGTGTGTTACTGTTTCTCGAAGCAGCAGTCACGTTGCTCGACCCACAGTGAGGCAGCGAGACATTCTGGTACTGAACGCCCGCGCCGTCATCCCGCTTCGAATACGTCGGCCCATTGCCAGGCGTCTGTCCATTATTCGAGAAGAACTTGACACTCGCAATATCGAAGTACGTCTCGTTGAAATAGCTCGGGTTGTTCGCGACGTACTCGTTACAAGTCGCAACACCAGTCTTCTCAGCCGCTCCAGAACTCTCCCAGACCTTACCCGCCCAAGAACCGCAGAAATCAATGTTAATGATCAACTGCATGTCCTTGAAAGCTGAGCTGAAATCGCATCCGGAGCCAGAGAATTTGGCGAGAGGTTTCTGCGTCCAGCTGCTCGGGTTAGGCGAGCCAGCGATGAGGTCCGCGGGAAGGTGATTGCGAGGAAACATCCAGACCGTGATACCATCGGCTTGCCAGTCATGGACGTAGACGCCTCCACCCTGTTGATTGAACGAAGACCCCGCCGTCGCGAAAGTCTTCGTCTCAGATTTCGAGACGGCAAAGCTGTTCTGGCTGTAAGCGGCGACTGAGCAGCCCGTGCTGGCGTCGCCTGCGTTGCAGTTCATGTTGAGAAGTTGCCCTTGCTGCTGCGCAGTAGCGTTATTGACCGTACAGTCAGGAGAAGTATGCAGCGTCATGCCATTGTAAGTATCCTCGTGGACATACTCCAACAAATCAGATTCCCCCGACGCGGGCCAAGTACCCTGCGATCCTAAGAACCAAATCGCAGGCCAGACGCCGTATTGCACGGGGATATGCTTGACATCAATAACTGCCATGGAGCCGGCGTTGAATGTCTGCTTGCTGGTCAAACGGACAGAGTTTCGGCCGTTTGGCGCAGCATTGGTATGGTCGACGCCGAGGTATGCTGTTGAGTTGCCGGAAGTAGTGTTGTAGATGAGACCGACTAGTTTCTGCTCAGTGGCCGCTTGGAGGGTCTGATACTGGACATGGCCTTCTGTTGGGTCAGGGCCGGAGAATGCGGTGAAGTGGTCGAAGAAAGTGTTGCCAGAATAGTCTGCAATAAGCTCGTATGCGCCAGAGGAGGCGCGAGGAGAGATTGGTGCTGGAATGGCAGAGGCTGTGGCGACCAGCGCCAAGAGTACTGTGGTGAGAAAAGACATCTTGCCGGAAGGTGCCTTGAGCGGTGCGAAAAGGGTTGAAAAGGCCAGGGTGCTGAGTTGAGATCTTGTAGTGGTCGTAATGGTTGACTTCGTGATGACTCGAGTGTGTAGTGTGTCTTCGACTGTCTCAGACAAATCGCAAAAGTGTTTCGAAGTCGTTCAAGGGAGCGTGGTAGTATCTGGTGGAAGCACAGAGGCCAGAAGCGATTTGATACTGATCGAGGATGTTCGAGTATATGTTCTGGAGTGCGGAAGACAAAGAAAGAAAGGGAGTCGAAAGTCCTACCAGTGTTAGTGAAGAGTGGATCTTTATTGTTCGCCCATGCTCATTGTGGCGTGCTTTGTTCATTGTGTCGTGTGTCGCAAAGCCTTCACAATGGCAGATCGTCACAATAGATCTGATGAGGGTGGCAAGCTTTGCGTCGGATGGTGCGGCAGATCCTCACGATGCGTGAATGTCGAAGCATCGGTGAAGAAGTTGATCAGATCTCGCTGGCCTCCGGTGGCATTGAGAGTGTGTCTTGAAAGAGCGGCGCTATTGAATGTCTTGCGTGCAAAAAGACGAGCTCCCAGCCACCTATTTTCCCGGGTGACAGTTCGAACTTGCGACCCGCCCACGACTTCCACCCTTGAGCGTGAAATGAACAACACCAAACAGCGCTGCCCTTTCATCGCTCCGCAAAAAGAGCCGAAAAAAAGAGGCAAAACTACAAGAGCCAGAGAAGGCCGATGCAGAGACAGCCATATGCGACAGAGTATGAAGAGCGGCCCTAGCTAAGTTGAACCCGCTGACCTTGTGTGCTACAATTCATTTCAATCGCGACCGTCTTTTAGTTGATAGCCGTGGATTGACTTGCTCCGATGCTCATGACTGAAATTGCCCTTGTTGCTATTACATGGGTGTCTAACCACCCAACCGTCCAACCTGAATCATCCACGTCTATCGGACGGGGAAATTTTTGTTTGCTTTTGAATGCTTCTTTTGCGGTGGCGTTTGTTGCCAGGGTCTTTTGAAGGGGACGCAGTAGTGCAACGGCTGCTGCATGTGAAGGGCTTGGCGCGTCGACTCCGCAGCTTCGCAGGGAAGGAACGTCCACAGCACGCTCTCGGGAAGCTCCGAGCAGCAGAGCGGATACTCTGAAGCATTCTCAGCGCTGGAAACAATTGAGTAGCGGGTAAATGCATGCTGTGAGACGTGTGCTGTTGTTTCCGGATCAATGGCTCCTTTTCCGAAGTAAACGTTCCGCAGTGCGCAGAGCTTCCTGTACAAAGTGAAGAAGCGTGTCTGTCTCAGAACGGGCTTTAGAGTGAGCTTGACGTATCAGTGGCGAGTGTGTAGAGGCTAATGGATGTAGTAGCGATTTGTGTTTCTACTTACTGTTCTGGTTCCGTAGCACGCCAGACCTTGCTTCAATCGACCTGTCAACAAACGACATCACTTCGCAGCGGCTGCTATGGGCTCGCCGCTTGTTGTCTTCGGTCCAGCACCTTGTCCACAATGCCCCATTCCTTGGCCTCTTCCGCTCCCATGAAGAAGTCTCTCTCCATGACACTCCCGATCTCCTCCAGGCTTCTCTCCACCGTCAAGTGTGCCTGATAGATCTTGTTCAATTGTTCTCTCACCCTCAGGATCTCCTTCGCATGAATCGCAATGTCACTCGCTTGTCCATGATAGCCTCCCGATACCTGATGCACCATGATTCTGCTGTGCGGAAGACAGTATCTCTGCCCTGCCGCGCCACCGCAGAGGAGGAGTGAGCCCATTGATGCAGCTTGTCCAAGACATATCGTAGTGACAGGGCATTGAATGTACTGCATCGTATCGTAGATGGCTAGCCCAGCGGTGACGCTGCCGCCCGGCGAGTTGATATACAGGTTGATGTTCTTCTGCGGATTGTCGGCTTCGAGGAAGAGGAGCTGGGCGACGATCGATGCGGAAGTTGTCTCTTCTATTTCGCCGTTGAGACAGATGATGCGTTCTTTCAAGAGGCGGGAGAAGATGTCGTCTTCGAGGCGTACGGTCAGTACTGGTTCATTACGCAGGAAGGATGTAATTTCGGTATCATACATGTATGCCAGCCGCCACCCTGAGCATATCAGCTTATGCTCCTGCCTCTCATATCTTCAATCATACCACAGTTTCTGTCACGAAGGGCATGGGCAATGCACTCTTCGGTGGCCTCGATGGCATGTCATTGTTGAAAGGCGGAAATGGTGGAAGGCTAGAGTATGCCCTTACTGATCTCCTCACAGCCTGTCTGAGAACATGCGATCGCGTAGCCCGAAGGCTTGATCTGGCGATGAGGTCCATCTCTAACCACGAGTTAATGTTTCGTTACAATGGAAGCTCCATCGACGACATGAAGTGAATGGCCGAGCTTCGGCCGCTTCTCCATCGGGAAGGCACCTCTCCTCCAGACTTCGTCGCCGGCGACTTCAACACCTTTAGTCTCCATGCAACATGTAATGCGTCGAGCCGGGCTGCGTCCCGCGCAGATTTTGTTCAGCTCTGCAAGTGTAGCTCGCTGTGCGCGATACTCTACGAACCCAAAAGCCGATCTTGACATCACCAAGTCTGCACCGCACCTCTATACCTCCGGAGGTACCAGCCACGATGGACGCACAAGGACGTATCGCGTACGCCAACACGGCAACAGATCACTTCCAATACCCGATATATTGGACCCTCTCTATCTCTCAGCCCGACATGACTTTCTTGCAAAGAAGCCCAAGCAAGAGAACTCCTTCGCGGACCCGACCAAGCTTACGCCCTTCCAACGCGAACTGTCCATGAACGTCCACGCCCGCGCTCTTGCAAAACCCGTTCGCATGTGCGCCCTGACCCGCGCTCGTCTTCCCACCCATTTCCTCATCAGATTCTGCCTCATCCGACCCAAGGCAGAGGACACGAAGCCTCTGCTCACACCCGCGATTCTTTTCCGGCCCACCGGCGTGAGCAGCTACGTGTCAGCTACCAAAGATGCAGTCCAACAGCTTGGCAATAAGGGCAAATGGGTCGCATTGGCCAGTCCAGACCTTAAGGCTGCCTATGCGAGGGCGGCAGGCAAGAACGAGAACAGTGTTCACCCGGCCAAAGAGTGGTCGTGGCACAAGGACATGCCGGAAGTCGTCGAGGAGCTACTGAAAAGAGCGGTGATAAACAACTTGGAATACTGCTACCGGCATGATCCGAGGCTGCTGCGTAGCGAAGACGAGGCCAACGGCGTGGAGAAAGACCAGATCGCATGCGTTGTGAGGCTGCGGGGCAGAGAAAAGGACGTGGGACAGGCTTTCAATGATGCAGAGGGCGATTCTTTACAAGGATGCAGCACATACGACCTGACAAGGCTGTTCTCGCCCGCAGAATTGGAGAAGCTCTGCGGCCCCACAGACAATGCCACAGAGAATGATGTCAAGCCGCCATGGGCCAAGGGGGACCGCTTCGTTGTCATGAAAGACCTCCAGTCTGTCAACGCGCTATTCTCGCTGGACAGGTTGCAAAACTACCTTCATGGGATCTCCGGGTATGGAACGGAGGAAGGAGGAAATCTCAGCAAACCCGGTCATTGACCTTGCATGCTCCCACCGGGGTATAATATAGTCTGGTCATCAGTGGAGCAAACGAGGACAGCTCTACAGCCAACTCTCGTGTCGGAGAGATGAATGCACACTAGTTGTTAGTGGCATAACACCACAGCACCCGACACCTTGATGAAGGTCTCGACGTCGAGACCGGCAAATGGCTTGACTCTTCCAGGATGTTCTGCCGTGCTTGCTCCTCGAGTCACCTGCGCACGTTTCGCAAGTGACGGCTTTGCCAATGCTCGCAGACAGAGCACATGGTCTCTGGCACCACGGCTTGACAACTTCCAAGTGATCGTCCCAACTTGGGCGCATCCGTGCCTTCCAACGCCGGCCGCCGTGCATGGACAAGTACGGGTAGCGCGAGCGCAGTGCATGAGCACCGTACTGTTCCACTTCGACTTCCGCGACCTGGGTCGCGACATGCTCGATCAAATGCGCAATTGCTTTGTAGAGCGGCCAATACCCAGATCGTGTCTCCGAGTCAAACAGCGGTTGGAGACCTTTTTGAACAGAATACTCTGCACACTCCCCACTACCTACTCCCACTCTCTCCTTGCCTTCGTGCGGGCATGTTAACACTGCTTGCGATCCGGACAGCGTCGCAATTGACGCCAACTCAGAGAGACTGTTGGAGAGTATCTCACGGATCGCCCAAAACAACCTCACTTCACCTTCTGACTGACTTTGTCGCTTCTATGGTTGCATTACCGCCGTTCCCGACATGAATAGCACCGCGCGTAGGATCATCTCAGAGAACCGACCCAGGTGAAGTCAATCAACGGCCAATGCGGATTTCACACTACCCTCTCTTTCACTTTCCTCTTGGCCTCATAGAAAACAACTAAGCGTGACTCGAGCAGCACCGTAGTAAGATTATCTTAGAGACCCAACACAAGTCAGGCTGATCAACAGATCGGGATACACATACTTCGCCTCCCTCCTCACCCTCTCCTTGCGCTCATGAACGACCTTTGATCGCGACTCGACCAACATAGTGTCCCCAACCATCTCAGAGAGCCTATACAAGTGAGCCTGATCAACGACCAAAGACATACTCACCTTAACCTACTCCTCATCCTCTCCTTCTGCCGATAAGACTTCACCGCTTGCGCCTCAACTATCACAGCCACTCGCCCAATTCTCGAAAGCAGAACAAAGAGAGTCGCCTCCTCGGCAGACTCAGCGGCGCAGTAGTGCGTGAGAGAGACTCTCACCTCAC
Source organism: Pseudocercospora crystallina (assembly GCA_003666085.1). Taxonomy (NCBI): domain Eukaryota; kingdom Fungi; phylum Ascomycota; class Dothideomycetes; order Mycosphaerellales; family Mycosphaerellaceae; genus Pseudocercospora; species Pseudocercospora crystallina. Next base: position 47,627 of record QQNG01000285.1, read on the forward strand.
CTCACCCCTGCTCGCCCTTCGGCCTAACCTTATACCCCTCTACGATCCTCGATCGCGACTCGAACACCTCAATCCCTCACCTGATCCTCGAGAGCGGCGCAAGCGAGTAAAGAGAACTCACTTCCTCCCCGGAGGAGCCGCCGGCGGTGGAGTGAGGGAGACAACGCGCCCCCATGAGGTGGGCCAGGCGACCCACCTCCCATGTCGGGAGGAAACCGGAAAGGGAGTTCAAGGGGAGTTTCATAGTGGCTTTGGAGCTTGGACCACAAGGCGCACGGGGGAGTACGTTAGCCCGTCTCTCAATACTTAAGAGTTGTGGCGGCGAACAGAGTAAGCCGCCTACTCGCCGGAGGACCTAATGGCGGTAAGAGAGACACACTCACCTCACCTCTCCCTTCGCACCTTCCCTATACCCCTCAGCCTTCACCGTCTACGACTCGATTGCCCTAGTCCTTCGCCCAATTCTCGAGAGCGACGCCAGCGAGTAAAAGGAACTCACCTCCTCTCTAGAGGACCCGTTAGAGACGGCGGTCGTGAGTGAGGGAGACAACCCCGGCGGACCCGGTGGGTTGAACTCCTCGGCGTGGTCCATGTCGAGAGGAAAGGGGAAAGGGAGATGGACAGGAGTTTTATGGTGGCTTTGAGCATGGGCCACATGGCGCAGGTGAAGACTGCCGTGGTTGCCTGGATGGAAGGTGAACCAAGGGTGGCAGGTGATGCTGTAAGGGTCATGTGCGTACAATAGTGGGTGCCTGACATAGCTGTGTGCATGTGATCGCATGGAATGGTATGATAGGTGAGGGGATATGTATCCTTCCTCTTTAATTCAGTAGTACTTCTCATCATTTGGCTTTTGGGGGCAATGGCTTCATTGAGCATAATCCTTACTATCCTTTAATACAATAGCCATTATCCAATCCTTGAATGCTTCGCCCCTGGAATGACCATCACCTACAAACAGCCCAAACGCCGCTACAACATAATTCTGCACATCATATGCTGACCTCACATATCACATACTCCCATCACATGCCCCTATCACGCCCATGATCGCCCTTCGCTCACCACCGCGCAAACCTCACCTGCAGACGGCCCGTTTCGGCGCTAAGCACTATATCTACCAGTCCATCCGCCTTCCTGCTCCTCTTTCTTTCTCCACAGGGCGCCCAGAAGCCTCCTCGACGGGGGCCGGGGGCCGCGGGAAGAAAGGCGGAAGACCGTGGGGTGGGCCCACCCCGCCAGGCCACCGTTGAGTTCGGGAAATGCGTTCTCGAATTCGAAATGAGTGACCGAGGCACGGAGAGCGCGAGCCGCTGGGCGTTTTGGAGAGCGTGTAGGCGGGCCGGAGGGGGGCTTGAGGGTCTCTCAGGTTGAGGCTTGCTCACTTGAAGCAAAGGTGAGGTACTCCTCTCGGGAGGTCCGTTCTCAACTTGACCTCGAGTGGCCGAGGCATGGAGAGCGCGAGCGGGTGGTATTTGCAGAAGGTATATATGTCGCTAGGGATTCAAGTAAAGATATCTCGTCTTGCTCACTTCAAGCGCGGTCGGGTATTTGGATAGGTGGATGCGTTCTCAGCTTGAATGTGGAGGACCGAGGCATAGAGGGCGCAGATAGCTCGGGATCTCAGAGGCCGTATAAATGGATGGAAGGTCAAGTGAAGGTATTGATACTTGACCTTTGCACACTCCAGCAAAGGCTAGGTAATTGGGTGTTCTCCATTTCGAAGTGAGCAGCCGAGGCACGAAGAGCGCGAACAGTTTGTAGGTTCAGAGGACATGTAGGTGACTTGAGGCTGAGTGAGGATCTTCCAACTTGAGTCTTACACACTTGAAGATAGATTAGATGTTCGTATGTTCTCGATGCGGATACAGGTAGCCGTCGCATGAAGGGCGCGAGCGATTGGTAGTATTGGAGTTCGTAGCAGTAGCGATGAGATATTACTCGACTTCTCAAATTGGGTCTTGCTGTTGATCGCGCTCGTGTGTTGTTCCTAGACTCATGATCTTTTGGAAGCATCGCCTTCCCGAGCTCCTTCGGCCATCATGTCTATGGATCTGGCCAGTGCCCAATGGTTCCCGATTCATGGTTTGCAATTCAGGGTTTGAAAATTACGCCAGCCGCATTCATGGCATTGCCATGGAAGGCTCCTCACTTGGACACATCCAGCGACCTCAGACATCTGTCCAAAGCCAGCGAACTTGCGTTTAGAAGTTCGGCTTCTTCGCTTTCGTCTCCGTTGCCTTCATTTCCCTGGAGCTTGTATAGATGGCTGTAGGTTGACGCATGATCTCTCAATTTGAGCCTTGCGCACTCGAAACTAGGGTTAGAGGTCCTTGTTTCTTGCAAGAAGACATTGGCCAAGGGATGGAGAACACGAGTGGCTGGCAGTTCAGAGTTTCTGTAGATGGCCGTGGCTTGCGTCACTGGGCCTGGTCTCGACAAGAAGAAGATTTTGATGTCTTACAAGAATGCGGTGGTGTTCTGGAAAATTTCGTATGTGGTGGTCCGAGGCTTGCAGACCTTGTGATGTACGACAGCGTTCCGCTGCTTCCAATATAGCTCGGTGAACGACATGCTGCGCCAGAACCCAGATATCAGACTCCAGACTCAAGCAACTTCATGCTTCTGTTGTATAATAATCACCAATCTGGTATGAGTTCATTGACCTTCCTGGAACTCCCTCGTTTGATTGCTCTTGCACTCTCCAGACCTTGCACAGGCAATTGCTTCAAGCCCTTCTTCTTCAATGCATCCGGCACGAGTTTCGCATCCAGAAGCCCGGCTTGCACAAGAACACTGGCCTGATCCCAATAAATATGCTCGCTTTCCAGTTTCTGGCCTCGCACGTGGAAGATACTGACGATCGTAATCTCGATTTTCTTGTTCGTTGGCGGGACACCCGGTAGGAGCCAAGGTATGTCCTTACTGTGCGTGAGTGATACGAATAGCTCGTCCACGACGCGATCAGTTCCTATTGTCCGGCTCAAAAGACGCAGCTGGACACCACCGCTCTGAGGAATGGGTGTGAAGTAATCTGCGTAAAACGCTTCGAGGTCGTCCGATCCGATTCCACCAGTCAATGTCGGGGCATGAATCACATGTGCGAATGGGTGCATCTGGGCCAAAGCCTTGTCCTCTTGGCCCTTGTGGATATAGGCAGTATGGTGGTCTCTGACCACTTCCACATCGTTCTCGACTCGGAAGCCTTTTCGGATGCAAGTCAAAGAGCGCGTGAAGGCTACGCCGGCTGCTGTCGCATCGTACTCGTCGAGGTCAGACTCGGCAAATCCTGGTTGGCAGCCAGTGTATGTGTAGGTCCGGAAGTTGATGTTGAGTCGCTCACCATAGCCGATGCCAGGGTCAATTCTCTTGTGGACGGTCTTTGTTTTGCCTTGGATTCCAAGAGCTCCGGATGTCTTCAGAACCCCCACTTCATTTCCAGCAAGATGGACGAGGACCTGGACTGAGTTCGGGTATTTCGTATGCACAGATGGGATGATGTTCGGGTAGTAGGCCACAATAGCAACCAGCTTAGGATGGTTGGGTTTCGTATGTCCTTGTAGAACTAGATTGGCTGCGTCGCCGTACGCTGTATCTCATCAGCTATTTGCTATGGAATTGGAAGCGTTCTGCGAGCCCACAGTACCTACGATGGCATACTGCTCACTCACGCCAAAGCTGTCACCAACAACATGCAGTCGTTTGATGAACTCCTCGCCGCCTTTCAGCATTGGCACATATGCGCAATGGAAGCCTTCGTCGGTCCATTGCTGCATCAGCCCCTCGTCGAAGTCTTCGGTCTCCGCACATAAGGCGACATGTGCTATCTTGCTCTTGTTAAGTGAGTTGAAGAAGTTGCGTTCCTGGCTGTTGAACCAAGGCGTGTTGAAGGAGCTGCCGGACATGGTGATACCGGCCAATGAATGATGGATTTGAGATGGAGAGCGTGAAAGGTCAGCTTACCGTTGTCAATGGAGAAGTATGCACTGCAGGGAGTACTCCGGAGCACTGTGCGTGTGCTGCAAACCTGTTTCAGCTGCCGAAGATCTGGTGATGGAAGTGAATGGATGATGCTTGGCGTACGTCACAGACAACGCGTGAATGTCGCGTGTCTCTGCTTGAGGTCCGTGACATCTGATTGAGCTTCAAAGCATCATGTACTCCCGGCACATCTACTACGAACGCATGTCCACGCAAATGTAACATCACTTCTCTGCTCAATAAGAGCATCCAACGTCAAGATGCCATTGGGCTTCGAGCGCCTGAATGAGCGCCAGCAGCGGCCAAATCAATACATCAACTTCATCAAGCCCTTGGAGTCGCCCGACAAGGCCATCGCCGAAGAGTTTCTCTCTCGAATCGCCGCACAATGCTATCCCGTCATGAAGAAGCATCACATCTCTGTCATGGCCCTCGAAGAATTTCCGCCCAATCCCGAGTTCCTCGGCCGCAACTTCAACGCCGGCGAGGTCATTCAATTGGTGCTCAAAGATAGACAGGGCAGATGGTTGAGCATGAAGTTTGTACAGATGGTGATGATGCATGAATTAGCCCATTGCAAGCAAATGAATCACAGCAAGTTCTTCTGGCAGGTGAGGAACGACTATGCGAAACAAATGGAGGATCTGTTAAGAGATGGCTACGTGGGAGAGGGCATGTGGGGACGCGGCAGAGGACTCGCAAATGGCGCCTTGGTGCATGCCCTTCCACCGGATAATTCTCAGATTCCGGAGCACCTATGCGGCGGCTCGTACAGGCGGAGAGGACGGAAGAGAAAGCGAGGTGCACAAGGTGGCGACGAGGCAGAGAAGCTGAGCTACGCAGAAAGGCAACAACGACGGATTCAGCGGAAGTTCGGCAAGCATGGCGATGGTGCGGCACTCGGAGATGATGAGCTGGTGAGAGGTGGGCTTGAGACAATGAACGGAGGCAAGAGAGCTCATGGCAAGCCAAGAGTGGCCAACAGCAAGCGTGGGAGGGAGCTCAGGGCCAATGCAGCTCTTGCGAGATTCGAAGCCAAGAAGCAGGCGAAGCTGCCAGAGAAAACGCCAGAGCTGGTGGACGACCTGGACAGCGAAACCGAATCTGAGTGGGAGGACGGTTCCATTTCCGGCAGGGACAGTGTAGTCATTCGCGATGGCCACGGGCACGACTTGGTCAAGGTATGTGGCGATGGTGAAGATGATGAAGAGGATGCTAGCAAGGAAATGGACGAGCTTCGCATGTTGAGTGGTGGCAATGATAGGAAGAAGCCCGTCAAGAGGAAACCTGTGAAAGACCAGACAACCTGCGAGGATGCCGAAAATGAAACCGAAGGTTCTGAAATTGGCGACCTGGAGAAGCCGATACAGAAGCGCTCTTCAACTGCTCCAACGAAAAAGCTGGGTTCTTTCAAAGGCAAGGCTTCCGCAAAGGCGTCCAACAATCAGCCAGCGCGTGGCGAGGAAGGCCATGAAGACTGGGAGACTGAGGACGAGGAAGAGACAGAGCCTCCGAGAGCGTCCGAGATTGCATCAGACGCGAATAAGAACGAGCTCACACCGCTTCCAACAGATGAGCTTGAGCTTCTTCGCGAGGTTGACAACAGTAACGCTGTCTCTCAACCAGACGAATCGGCGTTAGCAGCATCGAAATCAACAGCAATAGCGACGGAAGCCATGCCAGACGCATCTTCCGCTCCTCCAAATGTGCTGGCCTGCGCGGTTTGCTCTCTGGAAAACGAGCCGGACTCCCCGACATGCGTGGCGTGCTCGAATGTCCTCCGTCCAAGCCTTGTGCCCAACCATTGGCGTTGCAAGAGCAATGCATGCAAAGGAAGCGAGTACCTTAATGCTGGAGACGCTGGACGATGTGGACTCTGTGGAGCTCAAAAGCCCAAGGCGACGACTGCCGTTCATGCATCTGCAGGCACTAGTGGACGGCCGATGGGTTTGACCAGACCGGAAGTGCTAAGATGGGATTGAGAAAACCGAAGACGCGAGGGACGGAAGACAGGACTTCAATTCGAGCAAGAAAAAGCAAAGTGAGCTGCTTAATGATTGATGATAGAGATACCCATGAAATTACGCAAACCTTGCCGCGAGGCGCCGCACTACCCAGCTGTGTATAGAGCAAGCCTGCTGTGTACTGTAACATACGAGAGTGCTACTACCCACACACATGTACAACTCCCTTCTATACGCTGCGTACCCCTGGGAGACAAACGATCGACCACTAGCATCCCTCCATGGAAACGAAGAATTCGGCCAGCCGTTAGTCTTGTGCGAGTGTGTAGCCAGGGAAATGTCCTGTACTCCCCGCGAGATGCACACAGTGATGTGGGATGCCGTCGAGGCGTCTGCGGACAGCCGTTAGATTCGTGACTTCTTTGGGCCATGAGATGTGCGCTTCACTTCACGTCTGCTGCGCAGCTGAGTTCACGGCTGACTACACATCACTTGTGTTTTGCACCTGCCAGTTGGTCATGCGCGGCGCACGGACCGCTTCGAAAGGAAATAAAAGCCTTCGATTGTCCACTCTTCTTCCTCTCCTCTTCCTCCTGATATCAGCGAAAGAGATGAAGGCATAACGGTGTCACCAGCTCCTTCGCAGTCAGCAGATGACTGGAGGTACCGGTCTCCCTTTAGATCTGAGTTCGTACAGAACCCCATGTCTCAACTTTTGCTTGACAAGAGTGAGTAAGCTCATGAAGTCGTGTATGAGACAGCACATCCTGACTGCCGACTCACGGCCCTCGAAAGTATCACAACGTCACGAAGCAAGTTGATATCCCTTGTCCTTCCGGCTCGGACAGATCTACGTCTTTTCAGTGAGCTCGTTCATATTCCCGCAAGTATCCGGTTTGGTTTTCTACTCACCAACGACTCAGCGCCCCGATCAGCAAACAAGTATTTCCGTTCCACGCTCACTCGGGACTTCGATAAATCGCCAAAGGATTCGTATAATTCAGTCCAAACATCAGAAGAATCATTGCGCTGCTGCAGATGTTGCAGAGAGTCTTACAGGAGGTGACTTCCGTCCGGGTGATTGAGCATCAGTCGAGAGTCAGGATCGTGCGAGGAGGGATTCGTGGAGTATCCTGTGGCTCTGTCTTTAAAGACTGTTGCTATCTGAAGGACGTGTTGTCGTGGAATGCAGGCAAGCAAGCGCATGAAGGATGCCGGCATTCAAGGATTGAGGCTGCCTTTGGGCAGAGTTTTCCGAGCATAAACTTCGTCGGCTGCGAGCAGAAGATACCGTACATCAGGAAATTCTCGCGGGAAGTGGGTGGCCTGTTCATTCCTTATCCATTCGAAGAAGCGAGGCTGAGAATTGCGTTCCGTCGCTCTACCACTACCTAACATGCATAATCAGCGATACTCATAACACACATCAAAGATATCCCAAAGAGCACCGAGAAGAAGGCTTGTTTGAACTTCAAGAACGTTCCGTATACGCATCAGTGAACGCTCAGTCATCAGCCCAAGTAAGTAGCAAGCGCCGACCTCAAAACGCCAGTTCCCGTCCCACTGCCTCCGTCGCCGCCATTTGAGAGTTCGAAGATGAAAGTTCGACCTCATTGCTTTCCAAAAGATTGGAGAACACCATCAATCAAATCATTTCGCTTCGCGACTGCCTGCCTGCTTTGCCTGGAAACAAATGCACAACATCCATCACAATCACAACGCCCCAACTAACCACCAGTAGTAAGGTGTCCCCTTTCATCAAAGCAGAGAAAGTTTCAGAAGACGCCCCCAGCCCTTCTCCCTTGCTCTTTCTGTACAATTACATTCAGCAGCAAAAGCGAAAGTCTTTTATCCTTCTTGTGAATGATGAGAGTCGTTCGTCATCGATCGTATCAATTCCTGCTTTCCCGCCTCGACGAGCCAAAATCTGTCTCGGTCACTTTACGCTCCTTACGCTCCTTGAGTGAAAACTCCATCATCAGTGGCAAGTGGTCACTGGGGAAGTAGTGATTGGGCCATCCGGGTACGCGCTTCATGTAGTCTTTGTCCACCTCACCCAGTACTCCAGTGACCTGTACAGACTGTGTCGAGTAGAAAACCCAGTCGATGACTTGTCTGAAATCGGGAGTGTAATTCGTGAACGGGAGCTCACCAATGTGGCTGTATGCGGACTTGAGGCTGAACGGGTGGCTCATGCCGTGCCGTGTAAAATCGCCGTAGTTGTTGTCGCCAAGCTCTGCGTGCGAGTTCGAGAGCGATCCCTGTGTTATGAGGTCGTAGACACCAGAATCCCGAGTGGAGTTGAAGTCACCACATACTACCAGAGGGAGCTGAGTTGACTCGTCGTACTTCATCGAAGGTGCGGGTGTCGGCTTGACTTCGTCCGCGCCGTCGACGCTGTCTTCGTTGGCGTACTTGTAAAGCTCTTTGTCTTTGCATGGTGGCCATTTCACGTACGTTTCTGAAAGCTTGGCGAGGTGCTCCATGAGAATAGCAACCTGGACAATCTTGATGTCACTGAACCACGGTTCCCAAGTAAGGTGCGTGTTGGCCACGATCATCCTGGATCCGGTCTGTCGGTTCTCGAAGAAGGCTATCACTGCAACGTGATCTCGGGGCATGACGCGATTGTACACGTCGTGCTCACCCTTCATGTCCGGCCTCTGAATGGCTTCTCTGCTAAAGACAACCACTTGCTTGTCGAGAAGGATGTACTTGCTGTTCTTGTAAAAGATGGCACAGCCGTCCACGTTCCTGGCTTCCTTCTCGGCCATGGTCTGCGCTCTCGACTTCGGCGCGAACACTCCCTTGTAATCGTGCATAGCGAGATTGGGTCGGAAGAATTCGTTGTAGTTCTCGATATCCATTTCCTGGAGACACATTATGTCTGCGCGTCGACCAGTCATTTCGTCCAAGATCATATCTCGTCGATGATTCCAACTAAGAGCTTCTGACGGGGTGTAGCCGTACATGGCAGCTGTTGCAGCTCGATCGCAGAGAATGTTCCAGCTGAGGATGGTGAACGCGTCCGCACCCTCGCCTTGCTCCTCGACGAGTGGTATCCATGCGCGGTCGGTCGGCGGCTCTGGTTCTAATAGCTGTCAGTAATTTCCTACACTCAGCGTCCTAACAGGATTACTTACGAGGTGCCTGCTCGCGGAGCCACCGAATAAGCTCCTGTGTGCCGTGCTCAACGATTCGCTCCTTGTAGTCTGGTCGCATGGGATTGCCTTCAATGCCGAGCATTTCAAGTTGGAAGAGAGAGCCCATTTCGTGCGGAAGGTCCTCCAATTGGTTGTCGTAGAGTGAGAGCTTCTTCAGATTCGTGAGCATGCCGATTTCCGCCGGGAGATAGGTCAGGTTGTTCATCGAGAGGTCGAGGTGTGTTAAGAATCGCATAGTCCCAATCTGGGGCGGTATTGAGTTCAGCTTGTTGCAGAACAGGTACATCTTCCGCAGCTTGGGGTAGTGCTTGAAGACTGCAGGCGCGATGGCTTTGAGGCCCTGTCCGCACATATCCATCGAGTCCCACGTGCCCATGTCGTCTGATTCATCAACTATCCGTCTTCTATCACCGTGCTCCTCTGCATCAGTCCGGCCGTTGTTCATCGACTGCGAAATACCCGGGAAGCGACTGACTGACGGCGTGGTTCGCGCGTAATAGTGTATCTTGTTGTCCGCCATCCTCAGCTTCTGATACTCCCGCAGCTGTTCTGCCCAGTGCTCGTTTGGAGGCTTGCCCAACGAATTGCTCTCGGGAGTGCCATTTTGCAGGTGCGCAGGTGTGAAATGTGGGGTCGTGTTGGACAGCGTACTTGTCGAGATGGTATGCTGGTGGTTTCCGTATGCATTTCCGTGACCTCCAAGCCCGTGGTCGTGATGCTGGTTGCTGAGATGGTGCTGATTCCCATGCGCTTGTGACTGAAAGGCCTTGCCCAGGCCTAATTGAGGCTGAAAGTTCTGGTGAGCGCCGCCGTTCAGCAGGCCATGATTTTGGCGGTGGTTGTGGTTGTTGTACATGCTGTACGGGTTGTGCGCCGGCGAGTTCGTGCCTGGCGAGCGGTTCGGCGAGGGCGTGTCGGCGTTGGGCTGGAACAGACCTCTGTTATTGCTGATGGGCGAGCCGTTGCGGTGGTGCAGCGGCGTGCGCGAGTGCGAGTGGGAGTTGTGATTTTGGTAGAAATACTGCTGGCCACCGGTATTGTACCGGTTGAAACCATCGGCCATCACCAGCGGGCGACAGTCTGGTGGAGGTAACGACTGGCTCGGGCCCTCGAAGAATGCGCGACAGGTCGACTTCACTGGGGCTCGATTCGGGGGTGGAAGCTTCTGCGCGGGCTCTTAGGGAGGAGGAGGTTCTGGCCGGCGCGCTCTTCGTCTCCTGTACATGAGCACTCGCCTGCATGAACGAAAAGATACTGCCGCCTCCGTCAGCTACGGGTGCTCGGAGCGCCTCTCCTGGTTCCTGGTCCCGTGCAGCGAAGGCTTCGCGGGCGGTCTGGCGGCGATGGCAGGAATGGCGGAATGCGCTCGGAGGTGCTGCTGCTGAGGGCCGCTCGTCGAATGTCGCACCCGGATAGATGTAGTCGAGGTATCCAGTACCTGCGTATGGATTATTGCGTAGTGGTCTCGTGGGTGCTCGGCGTTGACTACTTGGCGGCGTCAATGGTCGTCGAATACAGCTGTAGCGATGTGAGGTTGGTGAAGAGTCCGTGCATCGACGTCACGTGCAAATCGGAGCTGGGAAGAACAACCCAACTCTCGCGTTGTCCAGACCTTCCAATGTCTACAACATCATTCCTCATCTGCGTCTGCGGCGCTCTTGAACCGCACTTTGGCGTCTGTCCCAAGGTGTTGACCCATAGCACTACAACACCTCAGTGCCTACGACGCAAGCAGCTCTGACGAATCTGAGATCTCGTATCTACACATGATCTACCTCGCTTGAACCTTGCATTTCTGACCGAAGTCGTTACGAGCGCCAGTCGCCATTGGCTTACAACTATACCATTCCCCGACTGCTTGGTGGAATTTTGCTCGACTCTCTGCTCTTCCGGTACGGGTGCAACAGTGTCGTCGCTCTCAGCTCTACAGAAGCAGCAACGTCAATACGAAATTATTGGAAAGGCATGCGCACTGGTTGCCATTGTTGCTGGCAATTGCGGCATTCAAGACATTCCCCTATCATGCCGTGCGCCTCCTTCGCTTGCACCAATCCTGCGGTGCCTATCAGCTGTGCCTCTTCTATCAGAGGCGCCCTTGTCCGCTTGCAGCAATGCTATATATCGATCTGATCTGAAACCTGGATGCAGCTGTCTACAAGAGAGCAAAGAGCCAAGCCGGCTACTCCAGTTTTCGAAGACAAGCATTCCCGTCACCCAAACTGAGGCTTCTCGCCTTCAACCTTCCGCGCCTTGCCGCAGCGACCGCCAAATGCACGCAGGGCCTGTCGATGCACGTCAGCCTCATTTGCATTTGAGCGCAACTTTCAGGCATTTTGTGAATTTAGATGGTGATTGGCCTTGCTCGCCCGTTTCGAATCTGCCACAGCTCTTGAAGCGCGGCACACTTCTCCGCAGCTAACGACCTCCAACAGCGGGATGCCCACTGGTCCAAAGTTGTCCAAGAGTAACGCAGTAGTGCCGCTGTCCACGGCAGACGGTCTCAAGTTTGTGAGTCGCTTTCAGCTGGAAGAAGCATGAAACTCTGCTCCGACATACCACACTTTCCCTCTTCTTTTCGTACACTTGCCCAGCTCGCAGCTCCGCCCAGCTCCCCTCCCACGCTCTTATCCATCCATGGCCATTGGCGATGCTGTTTGATTCGCCATCACACAGTGACATACAATGCCAACCCTCGTTATCCTCACCCTCCGGCCGACTATCCTTAACCTGCAACCACCGGACGCCGCCCGAGCAGCTTAGCGTCGGTCTTGACCCACGTGGGATCAGCGAGGTGGAACAACATCGGTTATTAGACTAGAACAGCACGAGCACCATGAGCGAAGGTCTCATCTACGCCTTCTATCAAGGCCCCAAATCCACTGGCCAACAACGCTATACAGAATCACGACTCGCGCAACTTGCACAGCAACGAGCAGAGCGCAAACTCTCTGCAGCATCGGCTGTGCCAGCAGAGCACATCGAGTCGTTCGGGACTTCGGCGGACAACTACCGGCATGGTGGGAGCCTGCATGCACCGCACGCTCACCACGCAGGAACAGTGGATCAACGCAACAAAATGGAGGTCTTAATGGCGCGAACGCAAACCGGGTCAGACGCCAGCTCGATGAATTCTGATATGTTACAAAGAACGACATCCGAGCAACGCGAACGCTTCCTTCTGAAGAATCCGTACGAATTACGACACGGCCGACGATATATACGCGACGTGCCTTATCCTCTCCCCTGCGACCTTGCCGAGCTTCAACGACAAAGCCTGCGAACTTTGATCGGACAACAAGTCTTTGGGAATGTTTTCTGTTGTCCGCACATTGAAAATGAGACGCCAACAAGAGTGCTTGATCTTGGATGTGGTACTGGGTTATGGTCATCGCTGTGCCATGACTACTTCGCATCAAAAGGGCATGACAAAGTAGAGTTCGTTGGGTTGGACATCGCGCCATTAGCGCCAGATTTGAAGAAGCAGGGTGTGAATTGGACATTCTTGCAGCATGATTTGCGCAAGATGCCGTTGCCATTCGAGGATGGAGAGTTCGACTTCGTTATGATGAAAGACTTGAGCTTGATACTCCCAGTCGGCGAGAAGACTGATAGGATTTTCATGGATGCCATCCGAGTACTGAAGCCAGGAGGCAGTTTCGAGATTTGGGATTCCGACTATGTAGTACGATCACTACTTTCTGGTCCGCCGCCCCCACCATCGAAGAAGCCTGGCGAGCAAGAGGTTGCTGAGAGGACGGCGACTTTCGTCATACAATTAGGACATGGATTCGCGCCAGCCCAGAATAAGTTTCTGCAGAAGGCGAATGCCTGGATCACAGAAGCGCTTGATAAGAGGAAGCTATTCCCAGCTCCGAGTGTGAACATTGCTGAGGCGCTCAACATGGAGCCGTCGCTACAGGATACTGGATATCGTCGTGTTGCCATTCCACTCGGAGAATTGCGTTGGGAGCGTGAAGCGTCGAAACCGGAGAGGCCAGTCAGCAATGGCCATGATTCGCCAATGTCGGTTGGCTCAAGGGATAAGAATTCCAGCGAGAGTCAGACGCAGGTCTTGACAGAAGATCAAATAGCGTTGCGACAGACAGCGCTTTTGACGGTGCTCGGCCAGATTGAAAGCATGGAGCCAATGCTGAGGGAGGTCAACAACAAGACGTCCGAAGAGTGGAGCCACTGGTGGGCATCCATGATGGCAGACTTGCTGGATCCTAAGGGCGGACTGACAGGCGAATGTCTCGAGATGGGCTCATGGTGGGCTACCAAATCCGAGGCGGCCGAAGAGAAGAAGCTGAAAGATCCAGGATACTGGTAATCCGGTTTCGCTTTAAGAGGCCTCATAGCCTGATACGAAGGATAGAAGGTCAGCGAATGTCGTTGACAGTAGAGCAGGCAACATTGCCTCGCCTTGACTCACGTTGTTTCAGTGCCCGGTACCGTTTGAGGTAATACCTTTTGGAAAGGCATGGCGTTAGAGTGGTTGGATGGATTTTGGCGAAGATACCACTGTGCGAGATTTTGAAGACTTACAGAGCTTCTATTTCTACAATAGCATTGTTAGCACACCAAACTGAAGGGCCTTGGATGCAGATCAAATACCTTTCTTCACGTATTCGGCTTGGGCGATGCCCTTCTTGATCTCATCTTCGTTTTGGAGGTTCGACTTTGACATGAACGCCTTGTGCAGCCGTGGTCGGAAGTAATCGAAGCCTAGAGGGTATTCTCGACCTAGGTACAGGAGCTCTGCAGTATGCTATCAGCCTGAATGTGTATCTTGTTATGCTGCCATGTCAATACCTTTGTAGATTCGAATGACATCGTGTCGCAGGGCATTTGAAGCCATGATAACCGGCAGTTCTGTGATTCTTCTACCAAGCTGCTCTACTCAAGTTACAAGATTCGATCAAGAATAGGGCTACCTTCCAAGATCATTGTTGTGAGGTTGTTCCTCTCAATTGCAGTTCATGACGAGATTCATGTCTCGGGAGCGCCCTGCGGCTGCCGATCAGCCGAAGAAACCGAACTTCGGGATGTTTCTCGATCTCCTCAAACACACACACCATCGTGCAACATCGCCGGTCTTTTATGATCTTCTGACTTCCGCGCTTCTTGGGGCCTGGTCGATATGAATGCTCGGAGCTGTAAAGTCCTGAGAAGTGCATGTCCTGCCACGCGTTCTCTTGTCAACACATCACTCGCGTGTTCGGGCAGAAGGAAACGATCAACCTCGAGCCACACGCCAGAGGCCGCGACAGCAGCGTTGAGCCCACGATGGCTTTCGGATGTCAAGAGCAGGATTGGATACTGTATAACCTGGGGTCTTCAATCTCGTCAGATACAAGAAGCCGGATCAATACTCCAGGAGATTGCGCGAGACTGGCGCGAACTAGTAGCTGGTAGTGAAGGATTCTTGACAAGCAAACACCGGCGAAGTACATACCGCCAGCAGGTAGTATGGGGCGAAATGGACAGCATGGTTCGTAGGCGCTTCAATCGACCAAGCAGCTCAAGGTAGGCTAAGTCTTTCTTAAGGGTCATGTCAATAACGTCGTGTACAACCGATACGCGGAAACAGGACGCGTCGATTGGGCACTCAAGTACGCGAAGTACATCGACCCTGCACATGCTCGCGAATGGTATGAGCTGGTAACGCCTAAGAACGAGGGGCTACTTCTCCGCAAAATCACGACTGAGTTCAAATTCGTGAGTTGATGGACCCTCGATTGCTCAGCGATGACGGCTTCCACTGACATCCGGCAGCCGATGAGATATCCTGATCATGTGTCTATATACCATAGGCTGGGCAAAGAGCCAACGGAAGGGACGGATACGTTTGACATGCACGTCATTATTCTGTCGGAGCTACACCAGCGTCCAGCAGCCAGAGTTGTAGAGGACTGTGTGCTGTACGACTACCAAAAGGCCAAGAAGACTCCGCTTCGGCCTTTCATGCTTGATGTGTTACGGCATACATGGAAGCTGCAGGAAGAGGCAAAACGGGTCAATAGTCAGCGAGTGCTCGGGATTCTTGACCGAGTCCGCAGACTTGAGCAAGAGTCGTGGGACCGCGAAGGGGCAGTAGAAGATCTGGGCAGCGCGAAAAGCTGATGTGTTGTTCAGGCATATCAATCATCATTCCTGTTGATGACGTGCTATCAATGGCAGCCTGGAGAAAACCCAACAAGGATTGAGCTGGGCCTTGCGAGCGATTGCCTTCTTGTTGCACACATGAAGTCTGTAAGCTGGCTTTATAACAACCAGCTTCGAAGAGCTGACGGACAGCGCATACCACGTCGGCAAAGCTGCAGCATTCTGAAACTCTATTGCCTGCCTTCCAGATAAGGCCGTCGAAACAGTGATCATTCCTTTTCCCTGAGGCAAGCTCTACCAAGCATTCACGGCTTCATTCCTGCTGCATCCCGCTATCGGAGGATCGCAATGGGGCTGCTGTGAGTGATTTGCTAGTGTGAACGTCTGCATTCTCGCCAGCCCTGTTTTCCCGGCATTGATATAGAGGGTCTCCATGCTTATCTCATGCTGTGGACTCTTCTTCTCCACGCGCCAGTGGGCTCGTCGGGCGATCATTGGACAAGACTCACCAACCTGCTGTCTCGTGACATGCAAGTATCTCGCGGCCTGCTGCTTCAGAGCACGCAAAAGGCATGAAGCGGTGGAGTAGATGAGAAGCTGCTGCTGCACCTCATACATACCTTCCGATGCCACCGCCAATCCTGCCGATGTTTGAGCCATGAAAATGCGAAGTGCGGTGCCACCCCGCCCGAGGTAGGCAAAGTGATCAACAGTGCAGCAGGCATCGGGTCTTTGGAGGCAGACTAGCAGTCAGACAATGCTCTGACATCCACCACTGACATCGAGAGACCGCAGGCTGGCATCTGCGCGGTTACAGCGTAGTCAGAGAGCGCACCTGATGCAACAGCTTTTCGGGCGGCACGGCGTTCACTCGGTCGGCATAGCAGCAGACTAAACAACCAAGGCGTGTGTAATAAGAGTAAGGATAGACTTTGTGAAATCCTGTGGTTAGTGACGATTGTGCGAAGTTTGGGCGAGGCGTTTTGGTCCAAGCTCACGGCTAGTACCGCCTCAGAAACGCCTGCTGGGGCTGGCTGTCTCTTGGTCGAGTCCTTCAAACATCATCCGCCATTCTAACCAACACCACGCCGCCCATTACTACCACCACCCCTCCGACTCCGCCCTGACTCCCGCTGGCTCGCCGTCACCCTCCTGACGAGCGTTGTTCGGCCGGGAGTTCACCATTTCATGCCTCAGAAGAGCAGGCAGAACAGAAACGCAGTACCGACCACGCAGCACGACAAAGGCCTCGCTCCTCCAGGCAAGCGAGTAGCGCGACAGCGATCGAACGGGCAGCTCAATGGACAAGTCAACGGCAAGCCTGCGAACGCCGTCTCGCCGCCCGCGCTCCCCTCGACGGGCCTAAATCAGGGCTTCAAGTTCCCCCGATCCGCAGACACCTCGACCAACCCCGCTGGCGCTTCTCTCTCCGCCGCCAACGCAGGCAAGGACAATGCGGTCGACTTGGAGGGAGTGGAAAGAGATAGGACGCCTTCAGACGCATCCGCGGAGGAAGTAGGACCTTGTGGAGAGATGGCAGATTCCGCAAACGAGCACGGCGTTGTGACCCCGAACCTTGAGGTCCCGCCCACCGCAGCATGCAAGACAACTTCACCTCACGCCAGCGGCACGCTCTCTGCCGTCTCTACCATTCTGAGCTACTATCCACTCCGCGATGCTATCTCGATCTTGATCCTACTCCTTTCGCTTCCGCCAACCCTGGTCTTGTGTATACAAGGGCTCTTCGCTTCGCTTACCTTCGTGCCTCCCACCGCCGGCTTGTCTCTATCCACTCTACCCAATGTCAAAGAGATGTTCAATTCACCCAACTTCGGGTACCCCGCAATGGCTACAATCCTTCTTGTGGATTTTTTGTTCTGGGTTTTTTGGCTACCTCTTTGGAAACCTGCGCAGGCCATCTTTCTGGATCTCTCGCAGGCAGTCATCGCAGTTTCTTTGAGTGGTGCAGCGGCAAGCACGGGTGGGCCGACGTATAGCATCGCGACGTGCACAATCCTCGTCTGCGTGGTCCACGTGCTCCGGTACAGAGCGATACATCTCACGGCTCTGGACTACCTCCGTTCTGTGTTGCACAAATTGGACATCGGTATACCGCTTGATGTGCCTGTTTTTGCAACGAGTTTTTATTCTTCACCAACAATCGAGCGCGGCATGATTTTCACCGCCGCGCGAACACTTCTTGGAATACACATAGTTTCGCAGGGCGTCACGACCTGCATCCGCCGCACTCTCGCCAACGCGAAAGCCAGCGAAAAAGACCCAAATGTACCGGCGATCACTAAGACCGACACTGAGGCCATTGCTGGGTCAGAGCCGCCTGTGCGCTCTGGCACTGGCTTCGCGGAGAATTCTCAACCTTCGCACAACAGCCCCAGTACTGATGGCCGACCTCCCGGTCAGCCTCCCGCGCACCGCGATAGCAAGGCGCGTGAGTCCAGCAGCAAAAAGAAGCGGAAGCAGGCCAACCAGGTTAGGAGCCAGCAACCGCTTTGGGCTGCTATTGCAAGTACAAAAGTCACTTTCGTTAAAGAAATGGAGCAAAGAGATGCGGCAGATGATGCTCGAGAAGCCTCTGCCATGGATAACAACACAAGCAATTCTTTCGTAAACGCCGCCACAATCGCCACTACCGATCGCATTTGGATCTGCGAAGTTCGTGACACTGAGATCTACTTCGCCGTAGAGCTCTCACCTGAAGCCACCGCTGAGAATCTCGAACCCAAGGAGGATGGTCTTCCTCTCACGGCCTCGATCGACCGTTCAAAGCCTTTCTACATCCGAATCAATGGAGCTGCATGGAGTTCAACACGTATCGCGCCAACTGAAGACGAACATCAGACAGGTTCCGGATTTGTCGGAGAGATATTTGGTCTAGCCCCATTAAGTAGCTACCACTGCGAGATTGTCAGCATTCCAAAGCAGCGTGTCCTTTGCTCAGCAAGCCTGATCACTCAGCCGGCACCGAGCGCTGAACAGGCTACTGCAGTGCCACCTCCTCCGCAACACCAGACGCTTCGGCCATCATCGCCAGTCACTACTCTCAAGCAGTCAATCCAATCTGCCGAGCTCAAATTGAACGAAGTCAGGAATCGGAGCAAGAAAACGAAGAAGGATCAACGAGCCGCCCATGCCGAGATCAAGAAAGAGATCAACTCGCTCAGGAGCAAGCTGGAGTCTTCCACAGGCATCGATGACAAGCAAGAACGACGTCTATTGCAGATCACTCAGCACAAGAACCAGGCTGAGGAGGCCACCAAGGAACTGCAAGCTCAGATCGAGGATCTTGGCGGCATCCCTGAGGATGTGCAGAACGAGTCTGAAGCAAAGCGTCGCGTTTGGCAGTCCGTCCTCGACACTTTCAAAGCCACCCAGCGCGACTTCGAGAACAGCAAAGCTGAACAAGATCGTGATGTCAACGCCTTGAAGGCCGATCTAAATGCATCGGAATCGAAAAAGGAGAAGCTCCAGTCCCGAATCGCCCAACGCACTCAAGAGCTGGAGAAGCTCGTCTTGAAGCAGCAAACTGATATGGACGCGAAGCAAAAGCGCAATCACGAGCGTGATCAGATCCTGCTGGAACGACAAAACAGGACGAGTCAGCTGCAGTATCATATCGATCAGATGGAGTCCGACTACCAAAGCTGTATGCACAAGGGTCAGGAAGCCTGGCAACAAGCCCAAGCAATCTCCAACAACTGGCCGTCTCAGCCTCCAGCCGGTTTTCAAGGGTACTCTTCTCCACCAACTCCAGACGGCGTCCTGCCTGGCTCAGCGAATGGTCAAGTCAGTCCTCAGGCGAACGGCTTTCCGCCTGCCACTTTCGGTCCGCATGCTTTCAACTCGCCTTTCTCCGGCCATGCAGCTCCTCATCTTCCACAAAGCGCGCCTCGAGGTCGCAGTTCTTCGATGCTCAGTCAAATGTCTGGCTTCACAGACAATGGCACCGAAGACTACACCTTCGTCCCTGGCGAACCTCGCCAGCAACATACCTGGCCGATGCAAGGTAGTGCAAGCGCAGGCGCCATGGAAGATCGCAAAGCTAGCGACGGCGAAACTTCTGGAGCTGCGTCTGCTAACGGCTCTGGCTCCGCCAGCTTGGTCAATGGCAGCGCGAACGGATCGAATAGTCCTCGCCCGGAAGCGAAACCTTTCATCCCGGGTAATGGAACTGCTTCTGCTTCGAAGAACGTCAACGTCAATGTGGGCACGATTGGACCGCCTGGTGGTGGCAATAAGAAGGCTGGTTCTTCTACAACTCCTCAGCAAAGTCCGACGCCGACGCATGCTGGTGCTGTTGGCAGTGGTAGATAGTGATCGAGTGTTTTGCGAATGAAAACGTGGCTTGTGTTTGTTGTTCTTTTTACAACCATTGCTCTCCCCCAACTGTCTGTTCTTTTACCTTACCTTCATCCGAATGACTTATACTGACTCCGTCATGTCCGCTGGTTGAGCTTCAACCCTGATGAAGTGAATATCAATCCCTTCGTGCTCAGAGTTCTGGTGTTATGCGGACAAAGACTTCCGAGTCGTACAGAAGCCGCTGACTTCCGGAGGTCATCATCGTGATTGCGTGCCAGCATACTGACACATGTGCCGTAGGATGCCGAGAAGAAAAGGCTACACGGTGAACTTCATGCATACTGGAGAGCTGCGTCAAGTCGCTAATGCAATCGTATTCTGAACTTCGTCTCTATTTTCAAGCATGATAATATGCAACGGGTATCTTAGTACTTCGTATGAGGAGAGTCAGGCGCCGACTAGTGCACCATCATCTCCTGCGCGCCCTGCGGGTGCTGCTGGTGCTCGGCAGCGTGTTTGGCACCACCGTTCTCAGCGGGAGCATCGTCCATCTCCATGTCATCGCCTTCCTCTTCGCCCTCTTCGAGTTCCTCCTCGTCCTCATCTTCGCTCTCGGCTTCGAGGTCCTCGCTGCCGGCGTTGCTCTCTTCGTCATCGTCCTTGCCGTTGGCGGTCTCGACGCCTTCCATATCTGCGTCTTCGCCCGGCACTTTGGCAGTCGCGGCCTCGCCCTCACCCTCGGCAGCAGCTGCTTCGCCTTCCTCCTCTTCATCAATCTCCTCGGCGCCATAGGCTGCCTCGTCATCCTCCTGGTTGTCCACGTCCGGCTGCTCTGGTGGGAACTCGCTGGGTGCGCTAGCGTCAGAATCCCACTTGATCTGAAAACGCGTGACTCTGGGCTTGTCTGCGAGGATATTGCGACGAATCTTCTCCATGTCTGGCTTCGCTGGTGGCTCCTCGTTCATTGATTGGTCCATGTACTCGTTGTTGACATAGTAGCCAACGCGCACGAACTCGCGATCATCGTAGGAGCAGGTAAGGAGGATGACAGTGACACCGAGGATGTCCGTTGCTGGGATGCGCGAGGTGTTTGGTGGGTCGGCTTCGAAGACGAACTTGTTGACGCCTACGGGGATGGGGCCAACGAGAAGCGAGTCCAGCTCTTGATCGTGCTCCGAGCTAGATACGGCGGTTAGTATGGTGATTGAAGCCTGGAGCGTAGTCGCAGGACGTATCACTTACGAAGTGGCTGATCCGACATAAGTGAGCTTCCACTCAAGATCCTTCTGCAGCGGCTCAAGGCACTCAAAGGTGATCTCGAATTCGTATGGTGAGTTGAATGGTGCTGGGTTGTTGCGCACGGCGACGTTGAGTATTGACACGGCCGCCATTGTGATGTAGTCGTTACGGAGATGCAAAAGTGTTCAGATGGGTGAGAAGCTTGATGGGATGTGGACAGTAGATGCAGTATATGTGTGATCGAGGTGGATGTTTGTTGGAGCGTTTGTTGTTGTGAGGTGCGAAAGAAAGTCCACGTTGTAGCGCGCGACGGGCAGTCGCGTATGGAGGCACGCGTGGGCGTACAAAGTGGAAGCAGTCATCCTGAGGCACAGAAGTCGCGGGACGCTGACGTAGGAACGGCAGGAATGTTTGGCATGTGACAGATCTCTGGCTTACAATCACTCCATCTCCTACTTTGTAAATGCAACGTCGTGTTCTTGACGCACACTCCTGTTATCCGGACTATACCACCTCAAACGTTGCGATAACTTGAACCGGATGATCTAATCAAGTCGTGCCCATCATCGGTGTTAAACGAGAAGATGGCGCACCTCCTGCGCGGCAAGCAGGCAGGCATCCAGAATGACTTGAGCGCTGGCCTGAGGGAGGAACATTTCGCCATTGACGATCTTGCGCGGTATGGAGTCAACTCTCAAGTCGCGTGTCTGGCCTATGATCCGGTGCAATCACTGCTGGCAGTGGGCACCAAAAGTTCTCAATTCGGACCCGGACAGATCTACCTTTTCGGAAAGGGACGCATTAAGGCTGTACTTCCCACGCCGGCTCGAGGTGCGAGCATTCAGAGTCTGCAGTTCTGCGCCGAGAAGCTTGTATGTCTGGACTCTAAGCACGATGTCTCAATATATTCCATTGAGCTCAAGAGATTGATCACCTCCCACTCTCCGCCCGGAGTCGTCACAGTCCTGTGTACGGATCCCATGCTGGACTATGCGCTTCTTGGAATGCAGGCTGGTGATGTGCTCGCCTTTGATATGGATCGGGAGAGTGCGGCTCCTTTCAGGATTCCCAATTTGTGGCAGGAGGTCGACACAAAGGCGAGAGTAGCGACAGTGATGTCCCTGCAATTCCATCCTCGAGACATTGGGACGCTGTTGATCGGCTACAAACAGGGCGCGGTTATCTACAGCTTCAAGCTAAACAAGGCACTGAGACACTTCCAATATGAAGTCCCTCGGGGCGCACCTGGCGGTGATGGCGATCCAACTGCTTCCAACATTGTCCGGCGGCCTCTCTTGACTCACGCTGTTTGGCATCCAACTGGCACATTCATCATGACTGGTCATGAGGATAGCTCCATCGTATTCTGGGACACCATGAAGGACGGTCGGATACTGATGGCTCGCACCTTGACCGACACCAACGTTGCTACTCCTGGTGCCCCCACGGGTAACATGGGTCTTGGTAAAGGGGCGATAGCTGTCAAGGAGCCTCTGTTCAAGATGTCATGGTGTGCAAATCAACAAGATCCCGAGGACACTGCTATTCTGATCGCAGGCGGTCAGTCAACACAAAGTCCTACAAAAGGTCTGACCTTGTTTGAGATGGGCCGGACGCCCGTGTATGCCACCAGTTCATGGGATGCGCTCGTCTCATATTTTGATGCTCCGAAAAGGCAGCGCATTCTACCAACGCCTCCGGGTGCTGAAGTGGTTGAGTACTGCCTCATACCCCGGACAACGCCACACTTTGCAGGAGCCCATGATCCGATCGCGGTCATCGCGCTGCTATCCTCTGGAGAGTTGCTCACTTTGTCCTTTCCATCTGGAATGCCGATAAGTCCGACAAATCAGCTTCACGTGTCCTTGACCTTCGTGCACCCCTTCGTTCAATCGATAAACACCACCCAGATCGGGAGAGAAAAATGGCTGGGCTTACAAGAACGTCGCCATCAAGGACCGCGCATTCTCCAGGGGGGTAGCGAGACCCCAGGTCATCTACGGAGATACGAGGACCGAAGTGTCTTGCAGGCAGTGCACGCCGATGGCTCAATTCGTATATGGGATCCAGGCTACGGTGATGAGATTGAGAACGAGAATGTCTTGCAAGTCGACGTAGCGCGAGCAGTAGGTCATTGGGATAACGTCCAGGTCACAGCGACGTCTTTCGCAGGTGCCAGTGGCGAGCTTGCTGTTGGTCTTCGCAACGGCGAATTCGTGGTCTTCAAATGGAACGTCAACCGAAATGCCGGACGCGAACCGCCCGCAGTGAGGCCCACCCAACCGGGAGTCATCACAAATATCACTGATCGAATGGAGCCATCACTGAGCGAAGGTCTAGGGCCTTTCATCTTACTAGACCAGAAAGATGGTCCTTGTACTGCTGTCTGCCAAAGCGAGATCGGCTTCACAGCTGCCGCATTCGAAGGTGGCAGCGTGATCCTCATTGATCTGCGCGGCCCAGCTATCATCTTGAAAACCTCAGTGCAGGAATTTGCAAAGGGCCACAAGACCGGAAGCATTCGAAGAAGAGCTAGCAGCGCCAGCTCAAAGCAAGAATGGGCGACCAAGCTAGAATTCAGCATCATGACCCTTGAAGGTGAAGATTGGAGCTCAATCTGCCTACACGTTGGAACCAATCTTGGGAACTTGGCTACGTTCAAGGTCGTTCCAGATCCGAGTGGAAGATACACTACGCAGTATGCAGGCCACGTAGCCCTCGGCGACACCAGGGTAATGTATATGGCGCCGATCAATGCAGACACAGGCAAGCCAGCTGCCGCTTCCCAGACAGCCATGGGCAACTTGCGCAGCGGTCTAAAAGTTCACGGCGCCTTGATCGCCGTCACTCCCACGAACGTCCACGTCTTCCGCCCAGCAACATCTAAAGGCGCCCACAAGAGCTTCGACAGCTACTTCTGCGACAGCGCCGGCATAGTGCGATACCAAGACCAAGGCCACGCCCTCGTGGGCCTCTTTGGCGACGGCAAAGCCCGTGCCTACGCCCTCCCCTCCCTCCGAGAACTGGCCTCCATAAACCTCACCAACATCAACAACACGGGCGTAGGCCTCGACGTCCGCCGCTTCCCTTCAGCGGCCATCACCCCAACAGGCAACATCCTCGCATTCACGGGCCCTTCCGAACTAGCTCTCCTCACAATCTTTGGAACGGGCGAACAGCTGACGCGTCGACAAGATCGCCTCTTCAACCCAGAATGTCTTATCCCTCCCCGACCTACAATCAGTACCGTCCAATGGGTCACCGGTACCCAATACATCACGCCCTCGGACATGGATATCCTGATTGGGGGACCGGACCGACCTCCTTCGAAGAGGATGATTGCTCAGACGAGGGCGGAGGAGGAGCAGAGGAGAAGAGATGGCAGGCCAAGACCTGCGAGTGGAGGTGCGGTTGGAGGGCAGGATGAGGGGTATTGGGCTTATATGCAGAGGCAGATTCAAGAGAGGACGGAGAAGCTGGGGCTTGTAGGGGATAATATGGAGCATTTGGAGCAGTCGAGTGCGAATTGGTTGGATGATGTTAATAAGTTTGTGGGGAGGCAGAAGAGGAATGCGGCGGGTGGGAGTGAGTTATCTTTTCTCTGCTATGTTGATGTGTTCGGTGTAATGATGATGCTGACTTCTGTGAACAGTTATCAAAGCACGATTTGGACTCTAGGTGATTGTGTGAAAGCTCGCGGAACGTCACTTGCGATGATAGCAGGAGACCCAGCGCCGGAACTGCTTACTGGAGGAGGAGAATCGTATCAGTTACGTAGACCGATCGAATACGTTTTCTCTACACAGGCATTTGCAATGAATCCCACGCTTCCTACATCGCAAGCAATTACTGCCATGGTTTGAGATATTCTCGACTAGTCTCATTGCCCTTTCCAACTCATCGAGTGAAGTCTTCATGACATCGTGAAGAGCAAAGCGCCGTTCCTTTCACTTTTCGTGTGAGGGGCTTTCCATTCAGCATGCTCTAACCTCACTTCCTGCCCTCACTTCCGCTGCAATACCCGCAGATCAAGTCCTGCATTCAAACTCATCAGCACGCTAGACGTTCTGACGCACAGACCATATCAGATAGGTATATCTTTCGCTCAACTCCTCTTTGTCGTCTTCTTCTTTACGTCAACGACGCGGAGCGCGCCATCGCCGACCAATGGTCCGTGGTTTCGTCGCCGGTAGGAGGCCCTCATCACGTTCGTAGCAAGACCTTGCCGCGAAGTGAAGATGGTACGACGCAGTTTGGTATGTGCTTCTTGTGTCTGCGTGTGCGTGAGAGGGATGTAGAGAGGTGGTTGTACATCTTCAAAAACATTCAAGGGCAATTCAGGAGTATGCGAGTGCGTTCGAACTGGCGAGAGCTTTTTGTCCAAGCTTGAGAGCCATTCTCTGCTATCAGCCTCCGAGTTTTGCTCTCCATTAAGGCAATTAGAGGAATAAGAGAGTGCAGAGATGAAGACCTCCCTTGGTATGTCTAGGACACGACCCTTGCCCATTGATCCTACCTTCACATCCTGGCGTTGAAATATAAGGCATGCCTGTGTCACAATGTCAAATACTGACTTTCCGCAAACTTTCCTTCCAGAAGCCCTTCATAAAGCTTCCGCAACTCCGAGACTGAAGGGAAGTGGAACCTGTGTATCAGCTTGACAGATCTTGCATCCGGTCTCTCGGGAGATGAGGCGTCGGTCTGTCTCGATGAGGTCGTACACAGACACGCCTACGGGAAGTGCGCGTTTTGAGGCTTCACGTACGGGAGTGTTTTCGGTGCAGCGATGAGGCTGAGCAGTCTTGGATAAATGCATCCAATGGGTGTTTCTTGTGATAGGGCTTCTCACCAGACGTCGTGCAGTGCGGAGGCACCCTCTAGAGCGGTACGGGCTCTTGTCAGCTGTCACTGTTCGATTCAGACGCTGTTCTCCATGCGTCATGGACTTGACATGGTGCGCTGGCTTCCGCTCGAACAGCGTCGTTTTTAAAGTCTTCTTACGAAGATGAGATTCGAAGTGCAGGAGGACAGCAAATGCGCCACGTGTAGAAACAGGTCTGGTTCCTTTGATGTCTCCTATGCATTGCTCAGCCTCGAGTTTTCCCAACCGGACGGTGTTGCGGAGCTCGAGACACGCGGGATGCGTGCGCGACTGGGTTCTCCTTGGGTTTGCTACAGCCAAGCTCGATCGCGAAGCACATGGCCAAGAGGTTTCGAATCCCACCTCCCCGATGAAGTGCATCATTGATGAATCCGCACATGTTCGGCGAGCAGTTCTGAAAGATCCCAGCCGAGGAATCCAGGTGAAATCCGCCGTTATTGGAGAATCAAAATATCACGATCCTGAAAATGTGGATTTTTGCTGTCGTGAAGAAGAGCGAGCATCCACAACTCAACAGCATGTGCATAAATGCATTCCTTCAGCGTTCGTCCCTGACCCAAGATGTCGGCCAAGATCCACAGCGACCCAAAAGAGACGCCCTGCAAACTCGGCTCGTTCCGACACGTTTCGCAGGGCTGTGGAATTGGCAGCAGCTGAAGTCGTCGCGTCCACTCCTCGTTGTGATTCTTTGCAGGCTGTTCTCCGGTCCCCGAAGAGAATCGTCGAAGAATAGAAGAATGGGTCTGCATTCTGTCTCCTGATGATGGCGCTGTTATGGTACGCCGTTCTATGCGAGAGTCTAGATTCTTGTGAGCGCTGAATCCCAGTCGGTCTTGAGTGGGCCACCCCTTGTTTCAATTGGGACGGCGCCATAGTCGGCTGCGAGTTATACAGGGCCTATTTCGATAGTTCGCAGCTTTTTTCGATCCTGTCTACGGGGAATGCAGCGGGCGATGAATCCAGAAACGGTGCATTTTGCCCGCGTGCGAATTGCGGTTGATATGTCGCGTGGAGATGGTGTTCTCAGAAGCAGCAAAGAGGTGGAGAGAGGCACCGGAATACCTTCATTGAACCGTGAACTCTCTCCTGAGCAAGCTCGTTGATTGGCCGAAAAGCTCATTGATAGTCAGGTACGCGCGGAAGATACAGAGGTACTTTGGTCCTCATCAAAGTGGTGGTCCCGCTTCGACTCGCTTGTAGGCATTCACATGAGAAGGAGAAGACATCAAAGCTACCACTCCAAGAAGCACGCGTCTCCTGCGCCTTTTCGGACTGCAGAATGCATTTCGGATGAGGCCAGCGAGTCGCGTTTTAACGGAGTCGGAAAATGCTGACGCCGATGCATTGCTGGCACGCTCGTCCACCACTCAGGTGGTGCCCTGCTCCCGTAGCCGTGTGGTGAAACACGCCGCTCTCAATTCTTTCCCACAGACGTGGAGGCGCATTTGCTCGTCATCCGCATCATCGCCTGGGAGATGCCGCTGAGGGAGAAGAAGCAATGGTTGTTGATGGGCACATTTCGAGTCAATAACCCCAAATTGAGTGATGGATGTGGATGTTTTTAGCAGTGATAAGAAGGGTATGTCCCGGATGACAAGGATGGTGCGGACAATGAGGATACGCAATCATTCTTGGGGTCTGTGCTTGGGTGATGAGACTTGTGAGAGCCGGGGCATCCGCTTCAACGGCTCCTGTCCTCGGCGGGCACTGGGCGCACTGCTGTACAGAAGCGTTTTGTTTGTTGAATGCGACGACAGCGGTGGCTGCAGAGGGTCTTTGACGATGGATGCTGGCCGGCAGTCTGCGGTGCAGCAGGTGTGAAAACTCGAACGTGAAGTGCGTTTCAAGAGCTCGCTGTCGTTGTGGTCAGCGGAGCGCGGACGGTCATTCGCTGCGGCCGGCGAGCTAATGCGGGACTGCTCGCTTGGCTTGCGGTACCTTGCAGGTTGTCGTCGATGGTGCGCACTGATCTCCATTCCTCCTTTCGCTGCCAGCTACTGCGCTCTCTCTGCCTGTGAGCAACCTGTCTGCTGGCTCCCTCTCCGTGACCGTGTCCCAGCGCTGCCATCGAGACCGCACCGCACGCTAGCCAACTCGCACCGCCTTGTCAATCGTTCACTACACTCTCACCACTTCGTCTTCCACTCGTTCAGTCTTACCCTTACTCTGTACTCACTTGTAACCCGGTGCCAAACGCGCGCTATCCAGTCTTTTCTGTTGTGTTGGGGGCGTTCATTTCTGGGCTTCCGACCGACTGAATCCACCATCCTCGACCGACACCACTCGACCACCTCCTCTCCTCACACTTCCATCAATCCTGCCTGCGCCCTTCCTGCACTCGGTCCTCCTGTCTGTGTGTAACGGCAGCGCGAGAGACGAGCGGTGGGCTTATCGACGGCTTTATGCGCCCGGGCGAGACGTGCCTTGCCTGAAACGCGAACAATTGCAGCATTCCACCGCTCCGTCTGCGTGGAAGCGTCTGTCACCCGACCCATTGGAGTCACTTGGACGAGCAAGCGACACCGCGAACGCCGACGGTTGGCCTTGAAACGCGCGACCGACTGCGAGGCAACGAGAACAGCTTTCACCACTGTTGCTGCGTGCCGAAGAGGCATTGCTTTCGCCGGCTCCTGAAGCCATCACGACTGCTGCTGTCGAAGTGAAGGCGGCGGCCCACCACCACCGACCGCTCCGCCTCGCTCTTTCTCTCCTCCCTGTCGCGGGTCACGCTTGCGCTGCTGGCAGCCGCAAACAAAGGTACGGTTATTACCAACGCCGCCGAAAATACTCCCACCGTCACATGAGCATTACTTCACACCATCACCGCCAAACCACACACACTCATATTCACCATCGTCTGGCAAACGCATACTAATTAATATACGCAAGCAGGCGTTCTCGCTCTTCTCGCTCCGCTGCCCTGTTCGAGGCAACACTCGACCTCCTTGCTTCGGTGTCGGTGCTCCTCGCTCCAGCCACGATGGCATCAACATTCAGACTCACGCCCGCGAACGCGGCACGAACATTCACTCTTGTATCACTCCTCTCAGTAGCCGCCATGGCACACGCTGGGCCACTCGCCGACCAACAGAACCACGCCCATCTACACAAGCGGGCTCAGACATACAAGGGCTGCTACAGCTCCTCAGATCCCCTGACCAACGCCGGCTCTTACACGTATCAATCATCCGGATACTGTGGCGAACAATGTACGGGCAAGAATCAGGCCGTCATGGGCCTTACTGGCGGAGACGAATGTTGGTGTGGAGGCGAGATTCCGGCGGACAGCGACAAGGTCGACGATTCGAAGTGCAGCACCCCTTGTACCGGCTACGGTGAAGACAATTGTACGTCGTTCCGCGTGACTCCTTTCGCGATGACATGACTAACGTGAAGCAGGCGGTGGTAACAACTTCTGGTCCGTATACCTCACTGGAACTGAGAGCGACGTCTCGACATACGGCGGCTCCTCCTCTTCATCTTCCTCCTCCAAAGGCTCTTCCACAGCGTCATCATCGAGCGCAGCGTCATCTATCGTTTCAACCAGCATCGCCCCTGGACAAACGGTCGTCGTCACAATACCCGCATCCGCCGACGCGACATCGTCAAGCAGCAGCTCGTCTTCGAAATCGGGGGGCAGCAGTAACACTGCCGGTATCGCTGCAGGCGTCGTCGTTGGTGTCGTCGCGCTGGCTGGTATAATCGGTGGCTTGCTTTTCTGGATGAAATATAAGAAGAGAAAGGAGGCTGAAGAAGACTACAAGCAGCGCACTCAAGTCGGTGACTTCATGCGCGGTGCAAGCGAGCGGAAACCGCCTAGCACTGGCTACAGCCACATGAGCGACCAACGACTCGACCCCGAAGCTGGCGCCCGGAGAAACAGTGTTGGGAGTCTTGCCGACAACCAAGATTATTCTAGGAGAATATTGAGGGTAAGGAACCCGGATGAATGGCGTTCTTCAGTCCAGTAGTATTGACACACCTTCCCAGGTGGCCAATCCGGACTCAAGTTAGTCACACTCCGAGAGCACCTCCTCCCCTCCACGCGGGACGTCGCCGCGAAGGCTGCGCAAGCGCTCAAGCGGCAAGCCCCTTCATGCACACTTTTGACGATATCGACTCCGACGAGAACGAACACATACAAGCCACGAACTCCGATCGGACAAGCATGGCTGGTACTACTGGCGCGAGAGAGGGCAATGGGGAAATTCGAATTCGAAAGCAAGCATGTGCGTACGCGGCCGACCTGTAACATTACCACAATGGCGCGTCGGCCTTGGGATTGTTGTTACTGCATCTCCTGCCTTGTTGATACCCGGAAATCGAAATGGACTTTTTATATCTCAACCACATTCACGGTTCTTGATGTCCAGCAAAAGCACTACCGCTCTTAATACTCAACACACGCGATACGACCTTTACAAGTGTCGCAACTACTCAAACTCCCACTTTTTATGGACATGTTGGCGAGGCGTTGGGCTATAGGAAGGGCAGCACACGCTTTTACATAGCTTGTATCAGATGTTCCTTTTCAATGTTCAACGTCGCTGCCTACATCTCCGTGTCCCTTGCCTGCTGACTGTTACAGCTCACAATAACTCGATGCATCCGCTTCACCTTTGCACTCTATGCGTCCCGTCTGCTTTTGGTTCGCACCACGGCTGACACGAGCTAAGTTCAGCTTCTTGCTTGTCATAAAGAATGACACGGCTATGGATGACGCCGGATACGAGTGTCTTCTTTCATGATGCTCGCCACTTATGGACTTGGCAGGATCATGTCATTCTTGGAGGTGCGGCTGAGGAGGAGATTTTTTCTTTGTTCCATGTCTGGGCGAGGAGGGATGATGTATTTCCCGTTTGGTGAACACATGAAGATGTCTTTGACAGAGCAGAGGATCCATTGAAACCAGATAGCCTGGTCAATTCCCAACACTCGCTCACCAAAAGAAAGCTATACCGATCACTCCCTCCCTCCCTCGCTCATCTTCTGCTTTCCATTTCACATGCACGGCGTCCCGCCCAGTGCGACACTTGGTCGTCGCACCTCCCGGAGACAGTCGTACGAGTCGTGTTACACAGTGCTCCTCGTCTACGTGCATAAGTAGGTAAGGTAGTGACTACCGTGCTGGTGGCTGTTGCCTTTGGAGACCAATAGTTCGCCGGCGCGGACATTAACTAGTGTAGAGATATATACAGCCTATGGAGGTGGTTGGTCGCCCTCCTTTGCGATCCTGCTCGCCTATCCAGCCGCGTTATGCTTGGAAAGAAGCGTAGGAGGTGTATGGCTCCTTCCTATTCAAGATTTATTATCGCCTCGCACCTGCCTCTTGTACTCATGAGGCTTACTTGTTTCGTCGTTCACAGATCGCGTTTCTCGACGAGATATGCTCGTAAGATTGGGTTGAACGGATTGTCGATAGCGCCGGCAGTCAGAGAATCGACGACGAGTGACTGCCGCGCTCGCCAACACCCGCTAGCGCCCGTGACAAGGCGTCCAATCACTTACGGGCTCACTTCTAGACCCTGCAAAATTCACTACTTTCGCCTTCACATGCACACAATCTTTCTCCAAACTACAGACCGACGAGATGGCAACGGATCGCCCCCCAGCTGCACAGTCGATGGGTGCGAAACGGAAGCGAGACACGCGTGAAGAAACATCACCTCTCAAAATTAAAAGGCAAAAGTTACTGGAATCGCGAAAACATCTCCCAATATGGAGCCGGGCCAAAGAGATTCGAGCAGCACTCCGAGATAACGATATTCTCGTTCTTTCCGGAGAGACAGGAAGTGGAAAGTCCACACAAGTGCCCCAATTTCTCCTGGAAACACCATGGTGCTCCGGCAAAATCGCAATAACCCAGCCTAGGAGAGTCGCTGCAATCAACTTAGCCCGTCGTGTCGCTGAGGAGATGGGCTCGACGTTAGGCGCCTCATCTCCAGCCAGTAAAGTCGGCTATAGCGTACGATTCGACGACAATACCAGCCCCGGAACGAGGATAAAATACCTTACCGAAGGTATGCTCCTACAGGAAATGCTGAGAGATCCGACGGTGGGGCAATACAGCTGCATAGTTGTCGATGAAGTGCACGAGAGGAGTGTGGATGTGGATTTAATTCTCGGGTTTTTGAAGCAGTTGTTGGAGGGAGGTAAGCGGAAGACCCCTCTCAAGGTTGTGGTGATGAGTGCTACGGCCGATGTGGAGGCGTTGCAAAACTTCTTCTCGACATCGGCGAGCTCGCACAGAGCGTCTCAAGCGGACTCCGGAGCCACAAACGGCACCCTCGAGAACGGAGACAACGATGCGGCATCAGAGGCTTCTTGGAACGGATTTGACGATCAGGCAGAGGAGAAGGCTACAGCACCACCGCTCTCAACGGGAAAGAAGGTCTCGATGTGTCACGTTGAGGGACGTCAGTACCCTGTCCAGTTACACTATCTCTCGAAACCCACCGAAGACGTGATCGACGCTGCGCTTCAGCGGATCTTCCAGATACACTGCAAAGAGCCCATGCCAGGAGACATCCTCGTGTTCCTCACAGGGCAGGAAACGATTACCAACCTCCAAAAGCTGGTAGAGGAGTTTGCACAGAATCTTACGACCGATTTTCCAAAGCTTCTGGTACTACCACTATACGCCGCGCTTCCACAAGCCGCTCAGCAACGAGTCTTTGAACGCGCTCCTCCGAACACGAGAAAGGTCATACTGTCCACCAACATCGCCGAAACCTCCGTCACGGTATCAGGAGTGCGCTTCGTGATCGACACCGGCAAAGCGAAAATCAAGCAATTCCGCAGCAAGCTCGGTCTGGAATCACTGCTCGTCAAACCCATCTCACGCTCTTCCGCCGATCAACGGAAAGGTCGTGCTGGTCGAGAGAGCCCGGGACAGTGTTTCCGACTCTACACAGAAGAGAGCTACAGCACACTAGAAAAGGACACAAAGCCCGAAATCTTGAGCTGCGATCTGAGCGGCGCAGTCCTGAAAATGAAAGCCAGAGGCGTAGACGACGTTCTCGGCTTCCCATTCCTCACACCACCCATCCGTGAAGGCCTCGAGAAGTCTCTTCTGCAGTTGCTGCAGCTGGGATGTCTAGACGACACCGGCAAAATCAGCGAGATAGGCCATAAAGTCGCCTGTCTCCCTCTCACACCCGCTCAAGGCCGCGTTCTCCTCGAAGCCGCCCGTCCCGACCGCGACTGTCTCTACGAAGTCATCGATATCCTCGCCTGCTTATCCGTCGAACGCATCTTCCTCCCCGCCGATACCGAAGAGTCCCGTGAAAAAGCGCTGGAAGCCCGCGCGCAGCTGTTTCGTCGTCAGGGCGATCATCTGACTTACTTGACAGCCGTTCAGGGGTACGCGAACGAGAACGCGGATCGGAAGCGATGGGCAAGGGATCACCATATTTCGCACCGCGCTATGCAGAGCGTCATGGACGTGAGGAAACAGTTACGGGCGCAGTGTAAAACCGCGAATCTCACCAACGGCGCATCTCAACAGCCGACAGAGCGACTAAGCATCGACGAAGCAACTCAAGATAACATTCTGAGGTGTTTTTTGAGAGGGTATAGTGGAAACATCGCGCGGCTCTGCCCGGATAAGACGTACAAAACGTTTGTGGGGAATCAGACGGTGGCGATCCATCCGACGAGTGTTCTTTTTGGGAAGAAATTCGAGGCGATACTTTATAATGAGTATGTGTTCACTAATAAGGCTTATGCGAGGGATGTGAGCGCGATACAGTTGAGGTGGTTGGAGGATGTTTTTGGTTGATGAGGGAGCTATTTCACGGGGGGTTTCAATGAAAAGGGCATTCGAGCGGAACTCCGGCACGCTCGAAAATACCGAGTTCGATGAGATAGCTACTCTACTCCATTGATCATCATCGTCGTCGAGGTCCACCCTCCCCACCCCTCTCAGCCAAACTGACAACTTCACTGATGCCTGCAGCTTCCTGCTCATCCTCCAACGCTTGGATCTCCTCTCTGCAATCCCACCATTTGCTTTCCGCCCTTCCAAACGCTCTCGCGCGAATCTCCTTAACTGATCGATCTTCTACGTTTCGTTGGTATTTCATGGCTTCCAGCTCGATGTTCGTCCATTCCGTGGAAGAACGGGAGAAGAAGTCTCGTAAGGTTTCGAAGGGGCGGGGCATGGGGAGGTTGTCTTTTTCAGAGGGAGAAGAGGAGTCTTCGACAGGTTCAGGTTCGGATGTAGCTGGGTGTGGTTCTTCTGCTGCGACTGAGGTGGCCGGTGTGCTTGGCTCGGTGTTGGCGGCGTCTTCTTCTTCATCAGACTCATCGTCTGAGCCTTCTTCATCTTCGTCTTCAGAATCTTCTTCGTCTTCGCTCCCTTGCCAGTCTTCTAGCTCGCGCTTGAAGACTTCTTTCACACCATCTAGTTTTCCCAGGTCGATGGCCCACATTTCGTCGAATGTGAATTCGCGGTCGCCTTTTTCGAAGGTTCCGCCGTAGATGTATAGAGTGTCTTCTTGGACTATGAGCTGTGCGTTGAAGCGTGGGTGTGGCATCTCCCACATCGTTGGCTTTTCCATCTTTTGCGATCCTTCGTCATCGCTGTTTCCGCTGGCTGGTGTGCCGTCTGCCTTCTCATCGCCGTTTTCGAGGTTTCCCTTTCCTTCGATGAGTGCGAGATTGCGCAGAAGCTCTTCCTCGTCTGCTTTCCCGCGTCCTCTCTTCCCTCGCTCAGTAGCTGGTACAGCTTTCTTCTGCGTTCTCGGTCTTCGCAAATTGAGCTGGAAGAAGCGGTTCCGATCGATGTTGTACGCAAACAGCAGATTGAAGAACTCGCTTTCCATGCCTTCTTCACTCTCTTCGACATCGTGCACACCTCCAAATGAGATGCCTCTCCCTTTGTGATGCGCCATAGTAGCTCCAGCTCGAGGCGGATTAGGTGTATTGACCGGCCGCTTTCTCCTCTCCCACCGCACCGTGGGCAGCGTGTTGGCTGGTACGTCAGATGCTGGTGGTGCGATTCGTAGGAACCACGTATCTTGATGTACCATGGGCTTCATGATGATTCTTGAACTGCCAGGCTTTCCACCTTTCGTCTTACCAGCAGCGGCTGACGCCTTCACGCGGGAGTAGCCTCCATAAAGCACGGCCCCTGTCTCATGCGGAAGAAGAGAGAACGAGGATCGTGGATCCGGTTTGCCTGATGCTGGTGGTAGAGCCGGCTGATGCCAGACATACCTCTGAGTATCATACAGCCAGACATCCTGCAGGTACTTCGTCTGCTGGCTCGTATCCTGGAACCCACCAAACAAGATAATGTAGTTCTTGAAAGCAGTCATGCGATGTCCACTCCTCGCAGGAGGACCTCCTTTCCCTTCCAGCTTCGTCCATTCTCGTGTGCTTGGCTCAAGTCTCCAGAAGTCGTTATAGTGGTAGAATGTCCCCTGCTTCGGGCTTGAGAATTCTCCACCAAACATGTAAATCCCGCCGCTGTTGCCTCCTTGACACATCGCATGACCAGATCGAGGCAAAGGAGAGTTCGGGGACGTGACTTTCCGCCATGAGTCCTGATTGATCTTGTACACATACAAGTCGTTGAAGAAAGATGCTAGGGCTCCGTTGTAGTACTCGCCACCAAAGAGGAAGAGTTCGCTGGCGTTGCTCGGGGATGCTACGAGGGTGGCTGATGATCGAGGAGATGGAGGCTCCGATGGCTCTTCGGTGACTTTCAGGAACTGCTCCTGTTGCTTCTGATACTGTGCCAGAATAGCGTCCAGATCTGCATCCTCGACATCGCTGTCGTCGTCCTTGGTCTTGGCGCTCTTCTTTTTCGTCGACTTCTCGGATTTCTTTTCGGCTTTCGCAGCTTTCTTCGCTTTGAGCGCCGCCTTATCTTTCTTCTTATCTTTTGCCATCTCAATTAAGGTGTTGTCAGGATGTTGAGAGAAAGTGTCACACGAGATGTCGGGTTTCAGAACCGTCAAACTCCGACCCCAGTTTTCATTCACCTCGAGGTTCCCAGCTTCAGCTTCACCTTCGGCCCGGTCTTGGCATCAACCTCACGTCCTACTTTCTCAATCAATGAACATCGCACGCAGAGCCATGTCTTCCATAGCCGTTTCGCCGGCGAATGTCGTCTCTCAGAAGACACACCAAGTCGCTGGTAATCTCACCTCACCTCCCACATCTACACAAGTACCCAAAACTAACTCTCTGTTCCAGGCCGGCTGAGCATAACAGAACACTTCTTCGACGTTCCAAAAGACTACAGCAAACCCTCTTCAGGAACAATCCGAATCTTCGCCCGCAGCATCAAGAAACACGAGAATCCCATCGTGCCCAAGACAGGTAAGAAATTCCCCAGCTGGGATACACAC
This sequence comes from Pseudocercospora crystallina, assembly GCA_003666085.1. NCBI lineage: Eukaryota > Fungi > Ascomycota > Dothideomycetes > Mycosphaerellales > Mycosphaerellaceae > Pseudocercospora > Pseudocercospora crystallina. The sequence continues at coordinate 83,640 of QQNG01000285.1, forward strand.
ATCCGCTATCTAACATCCATCTACCAGGCTCCGAAGCCTCAGAATCCGCCCAACTCCCCTGGATGTGTTTCCTCAACGGCGGACCCGGTCTAAACTGTCGTCCACCGCATCACTATGCATTCACTCAGACAATCCTCGACAAAGGCTATCAGTTACTGTTCCTGGATCAAAGAGGGACGGGACTTAGTACCCCAGTCACAGCGTCTACCCTCCAAATGCGAGGGTACAATGATGTACAAGCGAAGTATCTCAAGCTGTATAGAGCAGATTCAATTGTGAGGGATTGTGAGGCTATTCGGCAAGCGCTTACTGCAGAGTATCCTGAAGGGAAGAAGAAGTGGAGTATTATGGGGCAGAGTTTTGGGGGTTTTTGCAGGTACGTGATGATGTATTCCTCTTCTCTATTTGTATCTTTTGAGGGTGCTGATAGCATTCCTTCCCTTCCTTTCCTGTTCCGAAGTAGCAGCGGGTTACTGACGACCACCACCAGTATTACCTACCTCTCCTTCTACCCTCAAGGCCTCCGCGAGAGTTTCCTCTTCGGTGGGCTCCAAGCACTCGTCAAATCCCCAGATGAAGTTTACCGCCGTCTCTACGCCAAAGTCGCTGAGCGCAACGAAGCATTTTACACCAAATACCCCGAAGACATCGAGCGCGTGCGGACCATTCTCCACTATCTCAGTCGATTCGGCGACGGCAAAATCAAACTCCCTTCCGAAGGCAATCTAACACGCCGCCGTTTCCTCTCCATGGGCATCGCATTCGGAGGGCATGGCGGGCTAGACATGGTCCACGATATCGTCCTGCGGGCCAGCTATGACATCGAAGCTTTCGGGCATCTGACGCGCGGAACGCTGAGTGCTATCGACGGCATGTCAAGTTTCGACGATAACCTCCTCTACGCGATCCTCCACGAGCCGATCTACTGCGAAGGCAACGCCCCAAACTGGTCCGCCCATCGCATTCAAGAAGAATTCCCATCTTTCTCAATCGAGAAAGCCGAAGGACCAATATATTTCACTGGCGAGATGATCTTTCCGTGGATGTTCGAAGATCATTCAGAGCTCCGTAAAGTCCAGGATGTGGCAAATCGGATTGCGGCTGATGCGGATTGGCCGGCGCTCTTTGACGAAAATCAGCTGGCGAAGAATGAAGTTCCGGTCTATGCGGCTTCTTATCTGGAAGATATGTATGTGCCTTCGGAGTTGGCGATGGAGACTGCGAGGAAGATCAGGAATTGCAAGGTCTTCACGACCAATGTCATGTTCCATGATGCGATCCGGTCGAAGTCGGATGATGTTGTCAGGCAGGCCTTTGCGCTGAGGGATGATGTGGTCGACTGATGAAGTAAAGGCCAGTGCTTGCTCCCGAAATTCTCCATGGCGGCGTCAGGACGGGACATCGAGATCGACAGAGATAGACCCAATACATCTTCGCCCATTCGTTCACCTCTCAATCCTCCAACTTGACTCCCTGATGCTTCGCAGTCTTACATATCCACTCGCAAATCGGATCAACATCCACCTTCTTGATCGGCACCCTATGATTTCCGTCCCACTCAATAACCGTACTCGTCTCCGGATCACAATACTGATTCAACAACTGCCGATGCAAATGCAACCCAGGATCCTGCGTCCCATGGACATGCAGCGTAGGCAATCTCAAAATATGCGGACTCTCCCCCTCATACTTGAACCCCTCACTAATCGCCCCAGGCCTCACACACGCCGGAGAAATGCTATAATCGCAGAAACTCACCAACGGACTCCTCCCCGCCAACAACACCGCAAACTTATACTCCGTCTCCGCCTTCCCCTCCCTCTCAACCCGTATCTGCTGATCATAAAGTAAACTCGCCGCCAACTTCGCTCCCTGCGAGAACCCCATCAACCCAACCCACGGCCCCGTCCCCTCGTCCTCCTTCTTGCACGTCTCAATCGCGTACATGATCTCCTCGATCGCGCTCTCATCATCCAACTCTTTGTGTTCTGGCAGCCAGCGGAGCCAGCGGCGGAAGGGACCGTAGTCTTGGTAGACGGGGATGATGCCGGGGCCGGGGTTGCAGAAATGGGGACCGTCGGCGAAGACGAGGCGGAATTGGGGGAGGGATTTTATGAGGGAGCGGGATTGGAGGCGGAAGACTTCGGCTGTTACGCCGCCGCCGTGGAGGCAGAGGATTCGGGGGGCGGAGAGGTTTGAGGGGGGAGGTGTTGCTGTCGCCATTGCGTCGGTCGTTCTCGTCGTGGGTGTGTACGTGAAGGTCGTATCAATGTCGTTCAGTCTGTGTTTGCTGAGAACTGCGGGAGTTGGGTATCTTTTCGGGGAATGATACGGGAAATGGGATACGCTTGAGCAGCAGTCTTGTACGGTGTCGAGAGGAAGTTGATGAGAAGAAGAAGAAACACACTAGATCTTACGGAGAGCGAAACCAGTAATAGTGGTTTTGGTGCGAGTTGAGGCTGAGGTTGAGGATGACCGTCCATCGCGTCGGCGCTGAAATGCAAGTCCATCCCCGAGCCGAATTCATTGCCGGCGGACTGCTTCTCGGTGGATGTAACACCAACGTCGACGTCCTCTAGAACAACACACCCGATACCTCTCTTTCGTATGTTACGAAGATGTTTTCGAGTAACTTTCTCCATGTCATATGCCTCGAACAATACGAAGCTTGCCAGCTCTCCGCGCTCAAAGTTCGCCAGGATGTCTCCCACTCATCAAAGCCGCGCGATCCGTCACCTCTCATCTCACCACTTCACCCGCTATGAAGACCCGACTCCGATGAACCTCACATTTTCGATAGCAAGTAAGAGGCAAAAGCATAATGGCATATGACAGTCCAATTAAAGACCTTGGTGAGGCAGCCTTTGACTTGCTAGGAGTACGGTCTACGGTAGGATGGACATAGGAACTGCCGACAGCTGCACCAAGTCAGCAAGACCTGCAAGATCATCATCTCAGGTACAGATCAAGCTATAGATTCAGGTAAGATATAAGCAAGCTGGACCTCTCTCCTCAATTATACACCACGGAGCAGTCGTCTCTGCCTACAGGACTGCCCATTTCAACATGGCATCCCAAACCCGTCCGACCACCAATGGGAACACCCACGCCTACTCCCTCGCCATAGCAGGCGGTGGCATAGGCGGACTCCTCCTTGCAATCGGCCTTCTCAAGCACCAAATTCCTGTTACTATCTACGAATCTGCTGCGACCTTCTCGGAAATCGGCGCCGGCGTCTCTTTAGGTCCCAACGCAGCTCGTGCAATGAAGCTGATCGACGCGCGAGTATTCGAAGGTTTCAAACGCGTACGAACGAACAATGCTTGGCCGGAACATGAGAAGAGCCTATTCACTTTTCGGGCTGGGGAGAAGAGGATGGGAGAGTGCGAGCCTTTTGAGCTGCCTTGTGAGACCGGGCAGACGAGTGTGCATAGGGCAAAGTTCTTGGACGAGCTCGTCAGTTTGATACCAGATGGAGTTGCGAAGTTCGGGAAGAGGCTCGTTGATATCTCAGACCAAGGCGACCATGTCGCGCTTCACTTCGCAGACGGCAGTACAGCTCAACACGACGCAGTAATCGGCTGCGACGGCGTCAAAAGCATCACCAGACAAATCCTCCTTGGAAAAGACAGCCCATCCACACATCCCACTTTCAGCGGTCAATACGCCTACCGAGGCTTGATCCCCATGTCCGAAGCCGTCTCAGCAATCGGCGAAGAAAAAGCCCGCAACTCCCAACTCTACGTCGGCCACGACGCCCACATCCTCACTTATGCCGTCGAGAACGGCAGAATCCTGAATGTCGTAGCATGTAAGACGAAACCCGACTTCCTCTGGGAAGGCGACTGGGTCAAACCCTCCGACCGAGAAGCCATGAACCGCGATTTCGCAGCTTTCTCAGAAATCCCGCAGAAGATTCTGAGTATGATGCATAAGACGGAGATATGGGCGCTGTTTGATCATCCGCCCGCGGAGACGTATGCCAAAGGGAGGATATGCATGTTGGGCGATGCAGCGCATGCGAGTACGCCGCATCATGGAGCTGGGGCTGGACAGGCAATCGAAGATGCGCTCTTTCTGTCTCATATTCTATCCTTTGTGGCATCTAGCGACGATATCCCGAAAGCTTTCCGCGTGTATGATCGAGTTCGAAGGCCGAGGAGTCAGAAAGTTGTGAGAACGGCAAGGGAGACGGGGAAGACGTATCAGCTCCAAGACGCGGAAGCTGGCGATGACTGGGAGAAAGTGAGGGAGAAATTGGTGGTTGGGAAGAAGTTTATCTGGGAGTATGATCTTGAGGCTGCGTTGCGGGAGACGGAGGGGGTGATGAGGGAGGAGGGGTTGATACGTTGAGAGGGGAAGATCGCGGCTGCGTAGTGCGCAGCGGATGGATGGATGTAATATATAGATTTTGGATGATTGGAATGATGTATGTGATCGTTGAGAGCCATCGTATTCAAGCATTTACTTCACAATCTTCTCGTGTGTGGTTCTCTGATGCTCTTCACATGCGCGCCAAGGCCTGAGCTTAGGGTTAGACGATTTCTGCGACAGTATGGTGCAACACAACCATCTCTGGGCTGAATACGCCAAGACCTAACTCTATATGCTACTCGTGATCATACCTTAATGTTTGCGGCCTTTGGAGGTGTTTGGCGAAGAATTGCGGTCGTGGTGTAAGGAAGTTCGAATTAGAGGTTCTCTTGAATTTGTGATATTTGAGAATGTTGGGTGTAACTAACGTGGATACCACATCATCTTCTGGAGTACGGACAAGTCTCGAGGAAAATGATACGGGTTATATAGATCGATCGAATAAGGACAATGGGACGCCCTTGAGACAGCTGTAGTATGATATGCGACCGAAATAGAGGTCAACGATGCGCCTGTGTCGACATCGTCGACGACCGGACTTCACACCGCCAGACTACGAGCAGCTACAAAGACAAATGAGCCGACAGGAAGCTGAACAAGCGATGATCCAAATCATCAATCATAAGGGTATCTACAAGCTCCTATACATTATCACGTCTCCTCCTATGTACAACCACCCACCCCTCCCCACCAGCTCCTACCAATTCCTCCCCATCGGACTCCCACTATCCTCCCCATTAGCAGCAACCGGTTTCCTCGCAATCGAATGCTCCCTCTTCACACTCTCGCCCCGCACATTCTGCGGAATACCCGCCATCTCCGTCTGTCCCCTTTCCAACGCAGCCTGATTCTTCGCATTCGCAATAGCTGCCTTATCGGCGTTTCTGCGAGGGAAGCGGGAGTCGATTTCGTTGTTGAGGGTGCCGCGGAGGGTTTCGCCGACGCCCTGTGCATATGTCAGTATCTCAGGCTGAAAGCAAAAGTGTTTATTGATTACTCACGTGGATGCCTTTGGCGGCTGCCTTGAGGTTGGCGAATGCGCCTAAGCTGCCTGCGTTGCTTGGAGTGCTGGAGAGTGGTGTCGTCGAGCTCGTTGAAGCGGAGTGGTTGTCCTCGATTGTATTGGTGCCGGGAGCATACGAAGGCGCCTGGGGAGTGGGAGTGGGCGTTGGGCTGGTTTGCGTCATCTGTGGCAGCGCGGTCAAAGATGGCTGTGTTCGTGGAGTTGCGCTTTCTGGAATAGCTGATGGCGCAAGTGTTGGCTCAGGGCCAGTCGAAGCATACGCAGGCTGATATGTTACCGGCACTGGCGGTGCAGCTGCTTGCTCAGGTACAGTCGGTGTAGCAGTATTGTTGTGTAGAGATGACCGTCGAGGATGACTGAAGTTAGCACCAAACGTGCTGCCTACGATTGGGCTCGCGGGTACTGGCTGGACCGTCTCCGGTATCACTCCAGGCGGCCTCTCACCAAAGTCGCCTGGTCCTCCAGACCTGCGATTCGGACTTCTGCGGGGAATGTCCGGAGCGTGATATGAAGAAGTATCTGACGCTTGAGGAGTGTGATACGAGGCAGAGGAGTCCGAGGGACGAGTAGGATTGGTAGACTCGGATGGACGGGGAGTCGCAGAGTTCGAAGGGACCGGAGGGACTGGAGGCGCGTCCTCGTCTTTTCGCGGGATTGGGTCAGCTGGCATCTCGGACACAATGCTGTCCCGGTTGTGATTGTGGGTGTTGTTTGTGCCGTTCGTCGGCCTGGCGGCTGCTGTGCTAGTTGGCTGCGTAGAAACCTCCACCGTTTGCGTCGGCTTGCCATCTTTCCCGCGAGTCAAGGTCGTAGTCGTAGTGGTCGTGGTAGTGGTCGTGACTGTGGACACGACCTCTCCAGTGTCTTTGTCTTGAACATCGCCAGTCAGCTTGTTCAATGCCAGATTGCGATCCTGGTTCACTCCTTGTATCTGGCCCGTGTTCTCAATTGGTACAACATTGTTGTCGCCTGCCTCTGACCGAGCGTGCGAAGCAGTCGCACTGCTCGCATACGCAGAGTCCTGATTCGGCGTGGCACCAGGCGAAGGCTCCAGTGGTGCGATGGCCGTATCATTAACCGCCTCGGCTGCTGGTGGAGGCACAAGCTCTTGCTGGACTTCTTTGCCTTTCTTCTTGCCGAAGAAGCCGCTAAAGCGCCTTCTGTGTCTTCTCTGCTCAGGCATGTCCTCGGCGTCGCTCGTGACCGCGGTATCAGCTGGAGTTTCGACGATTGTTCCTGGAGGTCGCTCTTTTCGAAGCTTCATAGTATTGCGGTAAGATGACAGGGTATTGCTTCCCACGCACGATAAAATGGGAATTTGAAACACACGATAGGTGAGAAACGGAAAGAAGAGGAAACCTGATTACCTGTGTGGGCGCCATTGCGCATCCTTCAGCAGTCAACTTGGACAAGCTCTATGGGGGCGTAGCTTAGTGATGTCAGAGCACGCCGATCCAACATGAACTACTGCGAGTTCGCATTTCCCGCGCTGCTCGAACTGGACGATACACTGCACGTATGGTCCAGTAACACGAGCTGACAGTCCCGTTGCGCACCTCTTCGAGATGCTGCTGCAGACATTGCGCATGCTGATGAGTCGACAGTCGCTTGAGGCAGCCGGAGTGCGCTCCCCATAATCATGTCGAAGTGGATCCTGCGGCTGACAGAGCGGTCTGTTCGAATAAATATCGAATTGCCATCAAAAGATATGGGGCTTGATGATAGCGTGGTCGACGCTGCTGATGATGGTGAAGTCGAGAACCGAAGTCTGGGAGAAGATTGCGATTTTGGCTGGTTCGCTGTTGCGGCCTCAGGCAGACGCACGCGCTCTAGCGTGATTCCGGATCAAAACATTCGACTCGACCTCACCTGCGCTTTTCAGGCGCATGTGTAGAAGTCGCATTTCGCGCGCTGGAAAGAGCTGTAGGAGTTGGGTGAAAACAGCGCATGTTGGAAGTCGAAATTGGAGGTCAGTGTCAGCTCGAGGTGGAGGTGGCAAAGGATGAAAGAGGATCAGGCAGTGAAGTTTGAAATCATGCATTCATATCAAGCTGTTTGCTCGACGTGCTGCTCTTGCCGCTGCTGCTACTGTACAGCCCCATCATGCTCGAATGCTCGATGCGCGCCGCCAACTTGCAGCTGCGCCGTGGTATTGTGAGCATCTCGTAAATGAAATAACTAGTAAAAGCAAACCCATCCCATGATCGCATTATCAGAACGCCAGGCCACCATCATCAGCCCTGTAGAACCATCCAAGTAATCAAGAAAGAACGCCATCAACCCGTGAATGAGGCGTTTACTTGGTGCTGGAAGAGTACTTGGTGACCGCCTTGGTGCCCTCAGACACGGCGTGCTTGGCAAGCTCACCAGGCAGGATCAATCGCACGGATGTTTGGATTTCGCGGGATGAGATGGTGGACTTCTTGTTGTACGCGGCAAGCTTGGAGGCCTCGGTGGCGACGCGCTCGAAGATGTCGTTGACGAAGGAGTTCAGGATGGACATGGCGCGGTTGGAGATACCGGTATCTGGGTGGACCTGCTTGAGGACTGGAGAAGACGCGTCAGTACAGGTCATGTGAGTCAGAAAAGCGAAACTGAAATGCGACTTCAAATGAAGAAGCAGATCGGGTGTGGAAGGCGCGTACCCTTGTAGATGTAGGAGCTGTAGGTCTCCTTTCTGGTCTTGGTGCGCTTCTTCTTCTCGCCAGATGGAGCGGCGGTCTTCTTGCCAGCCTCCTTCTTCTCAGCTGGGGCCTTGCCAGCTGGTGCCTTGCCAGCGGTGGTTGGGGTCTGGAAGACGCGTCAGAATCAGATGCGCTTTGCGATCAGGTGTCAGTATCGGGTGGAAAGTACCTTCTGAGCTGCCTTTGGTGCCATTTCGACGGTTGGAGTGCGGTTTTGGAGTTGGTTGAGAGTGGTGGATGAGATTGATCGATTTCTGTTGATGGATGGTGATGAATCGGCGTGAACTGCTGGCTGTGTTGTGTTGGAAAGGGAAGAGAAACGCAGCGGAAGTTTGGAGGGATGTGCGGGCTTAAGTAGTGCGGGCGGCTTCGCTGCAAGCCTGCAATCACGACGCGCTTCTGGAAGGTGGGTGGTGGGCCGTGCGTCACAACAGAACTTGCGACCGCGCGCCCGCGACTTTGATGCAGCGACGCCCAGCAAGCTGCCCGCACTACTTAAGCCGCCCACCTCCCGCACATCTTCGACCGCGAACTTCTTTCCCTCCATCACAGTTTAACGACATCCATCACGACAGACACGCTCTAACCGCTCCAACACTCCAACCACATCAACCACATCTCAAAAACCAACCCAATCCACCCAAATCACTCAAAATGACTGGAGGCAAGTCCGGAGGCAAGGCCAGCGGTGCCAAGTCCAACGCTCAATCGTACGTTCTCACCTGTTTGCACTGATCGCGTCCATCACACTCAGTCGCATCTGATGCGCGCTTTCAAACCGCATCTCAATCTGATCTCGAATCCAAACTGACTCCATCACAGCCGCTCATCCAAGGCCGGTCTCGCATTCCCAGTCGGTCGTGTCCACCGTCTCCTCCGAAAGGGCAACTACGCCCAGCGTGTCGGTGCTGGTGAGTCGCATCCTCTGATCGCGTATGCCTAACCGCATCATCTGACCCGCTTCTTCTCCAGGTGCTCCCGTCTACCTCGCAGCCGTCCTCGAATACCTGGCAGCTGAGATCCTCGAGTTGGCTGGCAACGCCGCGCGTGACAACAAGAAGACCCGTATCATCCCACGTCACTTGCAGCTCGCCATCCGCAACGATGAGGAGTTGAACAAGCTGCTCGGACACGTCACCATCGCCCAGGGTGGTGTTCTCCCCAACATTCACCAGAGTAAGCACATCCACACAATCCAGACGCGTCGCGCAGTCACTGACAACATCTCCCAGACCTCCTTCCCAAGAAGACAACCGGTACCAAGCCAGGCAAGGGTGGCGCTTCTCAAGAGCTGTAAATGCAGCAAGCGACATTTCTTGATTTCTGACAACGGCACAATGGGACACGGCGCAGTATGGGGGTTGTTTTGAAATGATAATGGGCTCATCCACGGCGGGCACGAGCTCAGGTTACGGCGTGCTCTTGATTTTTCTGTCTCGTATTGATTGCTTACTGCATGCTTCTGGCCACTGATCACAGAAGCAAAAGGCTGTACATTATGCCCACGAGACTATAGCAAGACAGCTATTCGGGCACAGGCTTTTATGATGATACCAATGGCAATCTGATCAGCTTTCAACACTTCAAAATCGCTCGTTTTCTTCTTTTCTCATCTTCTCTGCTTTGCGATGGCCACTGACTTGCAGATTTTCGACTTCGAGACGCGTGAGATGCAGTCGCGTCTGGACTTCAAAACAAAGCGGCTCAGCCAATCAGCGGCCGCGCTCAGCAGCTGACCTTTGCAGGTGCACCGGAACTACGAACACAGCACTTTCAGGAAACAGGACGATGAAGTGGAAGTCTTGGGGCAAAAATGGCGAGTTTGCGCGGAATGCAACATTAAAGGAGCTGGAGGATAAGTCGGCAGCGAATATGGAAGCAGACAGATACGACCATGTCGCGAGCACGAGTTCTCGAAGAAGGTCACAGAAAGGCATGACCAGCACCTGCAGGAACACTGGAAGCAGAATCAGGAGCAGAGAACGTGTGAATGGATGGACTTGAAACTGGCTGTGAAGAACTGGATACTTTGTACACGCAAAATGCTACATTACGACAACTGCAGTCGTGAAAGACGCCGATGCTAATAAGAAGCCCCATCATCGCCCAGCGCGAACTTCTTAACCGAGCAGCATCTTCCGAGGATCCTCTATGTATTCCTGTGAACGAATAAGTCAGTAAGCAACTCCCACATACTCCACGCTTCTTCTGTTGTGTGAGGGGGCTACGTACCTTGATCTTGACCAAAAAGGTCACTGCTTCTCTGCCGTCCAATAATCTGTGGTCGTAGGTGAGAGCGAGGTACATCATGGGTCTGATTTCGACTTTGCCGTTGACGGCGACTGGCTTGTCCTTGATGGCGTGAAGGCCGAGCACGGCGGTTTGAGGAAGATTGATGATAGGGGTACCCATGAGAGAGCCGAAGACGCCGCCGTTGGAAATGGTGAAAGTGCCGCCGGCCATGTCCTCAATGGTGAGCTTGTTGTCGCGTGCCTGTAGATGTCAGTAATGTGCTGCGCGTTCTTGATGATAGAGGGATTGTTACCTTCTTGCCGAGATCTGCGATGCCCTTCTCGATTCCAACCATGTCCAAGCTCTCAGCGTTGCGCACAACCGGAGTAACAAGGCCTTTCTCGGTAGCGACGGCAACGCTGATATCGACGTAGTCACGGTAAACGATAGTGTCTCCACCACCTGGACCTTCAATGCTGGCGTTGACAGTGGGGACCTCCTTCATCGCAAGGACGGCAGCTCGGGAGAATGCGCTCATGAAGCCAAGCTTGACGCCAGTCTTCTTGAGGATCTCATCCTTGTACAGCTTGCGCATCTCCATCAGCGCGGACATGTCGACCTCGTTGAAAGTGGTGAGCGATGCGGCGGTGTTCTGCGACTGCTTGAGACGCTCTGCGATCCTCAGGCGCATGCGGTTCATCTTCACTCTGTTCTCATTGCGGCTGCCATATGGCCCAGATTCCGACTTTGACTCCTCTTTCTTCGCATCTTTCTTGGGCTCTTCCTTCTTTGGTGGTGGTTGCTTTGGTTCTTGCTTGGGCTCAGGCTTCGACTCTTGTTTCGGCTCGGGCTTCTTCTCCTGTTTGGTCTCCTCCTGCTTTGGCTCCTCCTTGGGCTGCTGAGCTGCCTTGTCCTGGTCGCCTGATGCAGGCTGCTTAGCCTCGCTCTCGGCCTTCTCCGCCTTTTGGCCTGGCTCGCCTCCAAGCTCGAGTTTCACCAAGTCCTGGCCAACAGTCACAGTATCTTCCTCCTTCGCAAGGAATTCCTTGATAGTACCGGCGGCAGGGGCGTTGACAGCGACATCGATTTTGTCGGTCTCGATAGTCGCGATCTCCTCGTCTTGTTCCACGTAGTCGCCGACTTGTTTTGAGAACTGCTTAAGGGTACCCTCGGAGATGGATTCGGCCATTTCTGGCACTTTGACGACTTGCTCCTCTGTGGTATATTGTCAGCTAGAGCTCCGAGGCTTCCTAACATTGCGAAATGTACCATAAAATCGACTTGTAAGGCTGAATTGGCGGTATTGCAGAGGAGAGAAAGGCTTGCTGGTCACGAGTCAGTGTTTGCTCGTTGGGAAGGCCTTGCAGATGCGCCTACGGTGATTGTGCAAGTGTTGGAAGAGCTTTTGAAGATGTCGCCCCAGTATATAGTGTTCGCAGGGTCGTAGAGGATCGCAGGAGTCTGCTCGACGTTGCGGTAGATCGCGGCAAGACAGAGGCTGGACGTCTGGAAGAAGCTGTCGCCAAGCGGCGCAAACATTGAGAAGTCGACATGGTCCTGAGAGACGGCAGAATGCCTTTGAAGAGCTCCCAGTGCGCAGGTCCGAACAGGAGGACGGTGGTGAGAGAGGTGGTGGTTTGGAGATTGGGGGAATGTGGTAAGCTGCTAGAACAAAGCTGTGAATGGAGAAGCTCTCAAGGTGCACTGGACTGGACTTGCTTGCGGCTTTTGCGGACGACAACTGACGTCCTGGTTCTGACTTTCGGAGAGACCCGGCCTCAGGAACCAACCCTCGCCTGCACCTCACACGCTCGGATACACTCCACGGCATTGAACCGACATTACTCTCAGTCCGTCTGCACAGCCTTGACGGACACATTCCGAAGGAGCAGCTGGCCTCGCTGAGGATATACAGCCACAAGTGGATTGAACGCGCGCGCGCAGAACGGGCTTCTGCCCCCAGCACCACCTCCGCCATGTCCGCAACACGATTACATGTCCTGTAAGCTACACCGAGCTCTTGGGTCGCCTACCAGCTTCTAATGGTTGTATAGCCACCTTTACCGCCGCTCCCTCAAGCTCGCCCTCGACTGGGCCGTCCACCGATATGTCTGGCGCGGACAGGCTATGTACATCCGAGGACTTTTCGAAGCGAACAAGCACGTTACCCAGCCGAGACAGCAGAAGGTAGGATTCGCAGTACAGGAAGGACGTGAGATAATGATAGATACTGAGACGTGGCTGTAGGAACTGATTACGCAGACGGAAGAGCTCTTGGAGAAGTGGAAGCACCCAGACCCATACAGACCACCAACTGCTCCAGGTGGAAGCAAGTACGAGCGCAACTTGCCTTGCCCGAATTTGGATCGTGAGTACAGCTACAGAGCTCTCTACTGAACTTCTGCTGACATATCTTCTAGCACCACCGCCAATGCATGTGTAGATGGAGAAGCGGCCTGGGCGTTTGGAAGTGTATATATGGGCAAGACAGGCTTCAATCGAGCCGAAGATGCAGCATTGCAATGACGACTTTTACTTTGTGCTCCTCACGAGCTTTCGAACTGGGCAAAGCATGTGCCTGATGCTAACTGTACATGCCCATCTATATTATAGCCGCGCTCTTACGCTTTCGGCTACGTCTAACTCCAGGACTCGCTTTTTCACCCACATCCGAATGCAATTGAGGAGGCCATCTATCTGATCGACTGTGTTGCCAGCGTGAAGGCACACACGAATCCGCTCAGTGCCAGCCGGCACCGTTGGAGGGACAATACCACGTACTACAAATCCATTCCTTTGACAGTGGGCCGCCAGGACCTTTGGTTCGGACGACAGCACCGCAAAGATCGGCGTCTCTGGAATCTCCATTGGGCTCTGAAGAAGATGAGCAAGATGTGCTGGTAGCCGCAGTGACGCCTGCATATCCAGTAACCGTTCGTGCAGCGCCTGGATCAACCTCTGTAGATTTCGCGCCAACGGCTCCGTCTTCCCGGCCACCAGAAAGTTATACGATGCCCGTATGGCCGCCAGCGCCGGATAGGACATGAATGTTGTATATATCATGGATCTTGCGTAGTTCACCAGGTATTGCCGGATCAGCGGACTGCACAGCAATATCGCCCCATTGCATGCCAGCGCCTTGCCGAATGTGTGCAGACGGACAGTGAACTCCTTCTCCAACCCGAGCTGGCACACCAGTCCTCTGCCTTTGGATCCGAAAACGCCATTGGAATGGGCCTCGTCGACGATCAGATGCCCGTTCCCATTTGGTAAGAGCTCTTTCTTCAAAGCCACGATTTCCTTCAGCGGCGCCATGTCACCGTCCATGCTGTAAACTGCCTCAACCGCAATGAAGACATTACTTCTTCCTTTCTTCACAAGCTCGTCTTCCGCAATGCACTCCTGCACCACGTCTCTCAAAGCCCCCACATCATTATGCGCAAAATACACACTCTTCCTCGCTCTCGACAATCTCATCCCATCATGCACGCTCGCATGTATATATTCGTCGTAGATAAGAACATCCCCAGGTTGAGGCAAACATTGAAAGAGGCCTGTGTTCGCATCAAATCCCGAGTTGCATAGTAGCCCTGCTTCAGCGCCATGAAACTCCGCTATGTCTTTTTCCAATTGCTCGGCGTATGTTGAGTTTCCATCGAGAAGTCGTGATCCTCCACTCCCGAGGTTTTGGACAAGGGTAGGGTCGCTTTGCAGTTCGCGCAGGAAGGCGGTTCGGAGGTCTTGAGAAGTTGCTAGCGAGAGGAAATCGTTTGATGAGAAATCCGCTGAGTCGGGAGGGAATGTAGTCAATCGTCGGATTGTGTTTTGTTGTTTCCTCTTTTCCAGTGATGTGGCGAGTGCTTTATCCAGACTTGATGGTGATGATGGTGGTGGTGACCTCGGCTTCCTGCTCTTGCTGCCATTGGGTTGCATCCTTCAGACAGCTGTGACAGCTGCCACAACAAATGGAGTCCTTTTGAAGCGAATGTGTATGGTCTCGTGTTTCCAATGGAAGATGGTATATGCAAGAACTATGCAGCTATTTCTGAGCCCCACCTCGAAGCTCTCTCCAACCCATTGGCCTCGCCCAACCAATGTTTTAGAGTTTGAGCGAGGATGGTCGGTGTGAAGAGGGACTTCTCGGCTGTGCCTGAACTGTGTCCGTGCGAGGAGCTACACAACATCCCATTGACTCCAATGGCTTTCTTCCACAAATCTGACATACATACCTTCCGCCTTCTTTTCCTCGTTGCTTTGGTGGGTGCAGTGTCTGGAGAGATGCGTTCGAGATGAGACAAGTCGGCTCGGTCCTGTGGCCGAAATTCAGAGTTCTGCAAATCTATGGCGCCAATACGGGCGTGGGCAAGACGATTTTCTCGTCAGTGCTTTGTCGGGCGTTTATGAAGAGGCTTGGGAATGTGAAGTATTTGAAGCCGGTTTCGACGGGGCCATTGGATGAGGCGGATGATCAGTGAGTTGGGAGCGCGACAGGCTTTGCAAATTCGTGCCTGAGGTTTTGATCCAATGCTGATGTGGCGGATAGTCACATTTCGTCGCTGGGACAGGCTGTGAGCTCGAGATGCTTGTTTCAGTTCGATGAGCCTGTTAGTCCGCATATTGCTGTTCGGTCGGCGGGCAAGGTTGGTCTTACATCAGGTCTACGGGTTGGCATGTGCTAACTGACCAGCCAATTACCGATGCTCAAGTCCTGTCGGCAGTCTACGACGAGCTTAACGAGTATGGCAACGGAGGCGAAGGTATCTCGATTGTCGAGACTGCTGGTGGTGTGCTATCACCGAGTCCTTCTGGAAGCTCGCAGGCGGACCTTTATCGACCACTGAGACTACCAACACTACTCGTTGGAGACTACAACCTGGGCGGGATTGGTACCACGATCTCGGCATACGAGTCGTTGTTTATGCGTGGTTACGATGTCAGTGACATGGCTTTGTTCCTGGAAGACAGATATGGCAACCATGCATACCTGAAGGACTACTTCAAAGACCGAGGTGTCGGGACACTGGCGATATCGCCACCGCCTGCGCGGAATCCTCGATATGAACAGGACCTGAAGGCAATGCAGGAATACTACGACACAGCCAGTGAGCATCAAGCAGTCTCGGGTTTCGTCGACAAGTTCCTCACCCGTCACGACCGGAGGCTGGAGCAAATCCGAACGATGTCAGAACAAGCGGACAAAGCTATCTGGCATCCTTTCATGCAACATTCGGAGCGCTCGAAGGATACTATCGTCGCGTGGGACTCTGCGTACGGAGACCACTTCCAGAGCTACAAGACATCGCAAGTCTCGTCGCCCGAATCGAAGTCGCTGCTGAGACCAGCATTCGATGGCTCGGCATCCTGGTGGACTCAAGGTCTTGGTCATGGCAACCCGAAGCTCGCCCTCGCGGCTGCCAATGCTGCTGGGAGATATGGGCATGTCATGTTCGCTAACGCCATTCACCAACCTGCTCTGGAACTCGCTCAGACGGTCATCAAGAAGTCGGACAATCCTCGTCTGGCTAAGGTCTTTTACTCTGACAATGGCTCGACTGGTATGGAGGTGGCTGTGAAGATGGCGCTTCGAGCAACTGTCGACAGATACAAGCCCAGTAACATGCGCGATCTGGATATCCGGATCGTCGGTTTGAAGAATAGTTATCACGGCGACACCATTGGCGTCATGGACTGCTCTGAACCCAGTATATACAACGAGAAGATCGAGTGGTACAGCGGCAGAGGCATTTGGCTAGACTTTCCAACGGTCAAGATGAGACAGGGAAGATGGCAGGTCGAGCCATTCGATTCTACGTTTGACGCGCGGTACTTCGACACTTTGAGCGATGTCTTCGACTTCGAGCAAAGAGGCGAAGACTACGATGCCTACAAGAAGTACATTCATGGATTCCTGCGCGAGAAGGTCGTCAAAGAAGGCGCCAGTCTCGGCGCCCTCATCATCGAACCTATCCTCCTCGGTGCAGGCGGCATGAACTTCGCGGATCCACTCTACCAGAAAGCTCTGGTCGAAGTCGCCCGAGAATTCTACTCCCCAGACTCCGAAGTCCACTTCGACACCAAATCCTCATCCTTCCCACCGTCTCACAGCAGCAGTGGCTCGACAGATTGGTCCGGCATCCCCATCATCTTCGACGAAGTCTTCACAGGCCTCTACCGCCTCGGCCGCTTCACAGCAGCCTCCTTCCTCGGCGTCCACCCAGACATAGTCGTCAACGCCAAACTTCTCACTGGCGGCTTGCTACCTCTCTGCACGACTACCGCCTCCAACTCCATTTTCGAAGCTTTCCTTTCCGAGGATAAAACGGACGCCCTCCTCCACGGACATAGCTACACCGCCCATCCCGTCGGCTGCGCCGTCGCGAACGAGAGTCTGAAACAGATGCAGGAATTAGACAAGTCTGGTGCTTGGGAAAACTTCAGGGATGACTGGTCTCCCCGCGGTGTATCTCACGGAGTCTCCTACCAATCCCCCACCGAAAACCACGGAGCTTGGAGTATGTGGTCCCAATCCTTCATCTCCACCATCTCGCACCACCCACGCGTGGATCACGTCTTCGCTCTAGGATCCGTGATGGCGATTGCGATTAAAGACGAAAGTGGCGGGGGAGGGTATGTGAGCACGGCGAGTTTGGGGTTGAGGGATAGGTTGTTGGAGGAGGTTGCGGGGGATGGGAGTGTGGTGCATTCGAGGGTTATGGGGAATGTGTTGTATTTGATGGCTGCTTTGACGACGGAGGAGCGTGTGGTTAGGACGGTTGAGAGGAGGGTTGGGGAGTGTTTGGGTTGAGAGGGGGAGGGTTGTTGATGAAGGATTGTGCGGAGGGGGGTGGTTTATATATGAGTGAGTGAGTGCACATACGCGGTAAGGAGGTGATTGAGGTGTACACACGTTGTTTGATCAATGTTCTTCATAATAGTCGTCGACGATGTTGCGACATCTGATGAAGTCCTTGGCGAAGTAAGCTTAGGGTTAACCGATTCCTCACACCAACCCACCGACGACAACGACATACGTGTCCGAATCCGCCAAGCCGTCGCAATTTAGACTTCTTGATGCTGTTCAATAATGTCCTTGAGGTTTCATATCATTCGGCGAAGCTTTCACGGTGATATGTCGAAAAGTCCGAATTAGACACTTTCGAGAAATTCGGAAATCTGAGATCGACAAACCAAATCCGTATGAGTACCACCACATCTTTTGAACGTCACAATGTACTGTGCGCCAACGACGAGCAGGAGGAATGGGGACATGATCAGATCGACACCGAGCGACACAGGCAAGTTTCAAATGCTTATTCTCTTCGGCTGTACAGCTTCTATGTCTAGCCGTCCTGGATCGTGGCCCTCATCTCATCAACAACAAGTGAAAGGAAAAAACCTCTAACCTGCCGGACGCAAATGCAATCAACACCCTCCCCCCAGTCACTCCCTTTTCGCTCATCCCCCCCTCATGCTCTCATTCATCTAACCCAACCCATGCGTTCCAATCCTCATAATTTGCTCCACAGGCACGGTTCTACCCTCGCCGTCTTTGCCCAGTCCCATTCCCTTGGTCCATCCATGCTTCGCCATGAGTTTTGCACCGAAGCTGGTGTGACTGATCTCCGCCGCACCAGCTCCCACAACCTCTCCATTCCGCAGTGACACGGCGTTCTTATCAAACCCACCCCCACGTCCAGGTCCAGAAGTCTTCTTGGCAAACTTCTTAGCTTTGCCGCGATTCTGCAGGAACCCCCGATTTGAGGCATCGACGATTTTGCGGAACATCTCATGCGAGTACCCGGTTGTGCGAGAGGTCTTGTAGACGATAGGGAAGCGCTTCTTGCCGGCGCCTTGGGATTTGGAGCCCAGGTTGAGGGCGATACAGATTTCGTGGAGGGCTTTGCGGTCGACTTTGTCCATGGGTGGGAAGGAGCGTTCGAGAAGATCTTCGGTTTGCAGGAACTCTGCGAGCTCGTCGTGGACGTTGCGCATGTTCATGCCCGCTGGATACTTCATGCTGAGGTCGGACTTGCCTTTGCGACCGGCGGAACCTAGCAGGCCTTCCGCGCGCAAGGCTTCACGCTCCAGCTTCTTCTGGCGCTTCTTGCCGCGGTCTTTCTCCCATTGCGATGCCAAGTTCTCCTTCAGGTCTTCGTCTGAGACCGCGTCGAGCTCTGGTGGCAGCTTGCCCTTGCGGCCCTTCTTCGTCGGTCGCAGTGATGGGCGCTCGAAGTCCATGATATCGAATCCGTTCTCGCCGTACTGCTCCACGGTATCCGCCATGAGTGAAGCGTCTGGAAATGACATGCCCTTGCTCTTCCCTTTCCGTCGCGTGTTCGGTGATCGGCCAAGTGAGTAGTTGGTGCTGTTTGCAAGACCAGCACGTGCTGCGTGAACGTCGCCAACACCGTCATCTGAAACATATGCCCCGTCATCGATCATCAGCTCGTCGCCGTCGATGCCAAACTGTTGTTGCTTCTCGAGCAAGCGCGCTATCTGCTCGTCGGTCATACGTTCGTAGCGTCGCTGTCGAAGATCTTCTTCGTCTTCCCACATCTCTCGCTCGTCGTAGTCCAGTTCGTCCTCCAGGTCGGACGCGTTGAGTCCGTCATCCTCCGAGGATGAGAGCTCGTCCATGTCTGGGTTGAGCTCCGAATCGCTATCGTCATCGTCACTGTCAACGCTCTGCCATTCACCGCTGTCGCCGTTGTCTTCACCATTCTCGCGCATGTGATCAGGCAGAAGCTCGTCATCTGCAAATTCCTTGCCATCAACGACCATCGACGGTGCGCTCATAGCTGCGTTGGCTTTGAGACTCTCGATGATGCCCTCATTCCCTTCCTCAGACTCGAGCTGGGCGAGGAGATTTTGCATGTAATCGTCGTAGGCGGCTTCACCGGCGGGGTCATCATCGTCGTCTGAAATGATCACATCCCTGAGTTGACGATTGCCCTTCTTGCGACTGCGCTTACTGCGGCGGTTGGAGCCCTTGGATGAAGTCTTGCTTGTGAAGTCGTCATCTGAGTCAAGCGCGTTCTTCTTCGAAGCTTTCTTCTCATTCAACGCTTTTCGCCAGTCAGCCCGCAATGCCGATACATCGTCAGATCTCTGACCATCCTTACTGGATTCTGCCTGTGCAAACTGCACCCGCGTCTCTCGTGCTGGAGTTTCGTCAAGCTCTCGGAGCTCCTCAGACGAGGGGCCAAGATCTGGCCGTGGCCGTCCTGGTTTTCCCTTCCTCCAGGGCGGAGCGCCACTCGCCGGAGTCCACTCTTCTGCCGGCGTCTCCGTCGTGGCATACTTCGATGGCGCAGAGGCCCAGCCCATCAGGTTTCCGGTGCGCAGAGTTGATGCTTTGGATTGTGTAGTCGAGGTGGGTGATGGGGGCTTCAGTGAAGGTGCGGTTGGTTTGGACGAAGATGACGGCGCGTTCAACGCGCGGAGCAGATCATCTGTCACATGTGGGCTTGCTCGAGGCGCTGAGCTTGCTGCCTCCTTCTGTCGCACTGGTATCGAAAAAGGGTCATCCACAATTCTGGGCTTGTTACGCCCAGAAAAGACAACCACTTCCTCTTCCTCTTCCGACGGGACTGGCGACGTTGACCGTCGCTTCATGGGCCTCTTGCCGCTCGCCTTGTGGGTGTCCGCCAGTGTATCGTCTCCTTCAGTATCCACAATGAACTGCAATGGGGCCGGTGATGGCTCCCGTGCTCTGACAGGCTCTTCGTCCACAATTATGCGTGTCTCCGTGCTGGCAGTAGTAGTTGTGTCCACCTCCATCACTTCTGAGCTATCCACGTTCATGTTTGCCACACCTCTCTGTGTTGTTTCAATGTCGGCGTCGATAACGATGTTCGTTTGAATTGCGCTGTCGTCAATGTCGTCCTCTTCTAGGTCATCTTCACTGGTGTCGCTGTCCTCCTCATCTGCGGTGCTGGGTCCCGTGTCCTGTCCTTGCCTGAGTGACTCCTCGACAGCTGACCCGTTGAGTCCGGCGCTGACGAATGAAATAGCCTGATTGCGATACTTTACGTTGGCGGACTGAGGAGTGAAGGGGGCGCGTTTGCCTTTCGATTGGGCGCCAGCGAAGCCTCGAAATTGAATGGGACTGTCGTCGCCTGCAGTAGAAGGATAATGACTTAGCATGCGGACAGCGAGGTGCTTGTATGAATGCGACTACACACCCCAATCCTCGTCGTCAAACACCTGCAGATGTTGATTCCGTGGTGTGCTTCTTGGCGTGCCCTTCTGTGCCTTCTGCTTCTGCTTCGCGCGGCCGTTCTTAGCTGCGCCCTTCTTCTTGCCCATGATGTGTGAAATGCTTCGAGAAACCCGCGCTCAGCGGTCACTCCTTCTCTTCCTGTTCTCGAGTGGCAACCAAGCGATACAACAGAGAACAAGCAGCTCGCAATGCTACAGCAGAAATGCGTGCCTACAGAGCCAAAGGAGCGACACTGGTCAGCGATAGAATGATTCTTGGGAGAGGTCCTTTGATGAGTGACGATGACACGCAGAGACTCAAGGTGCGGCTCTGCAATCTGCCACCAAGCATCCCGGTCCGATCTTCCCCGATCTGCCGCCAATGATGCAGGGTCTCCACAGGCACGCAGCGAGCCCCGCGAGTGGTCGCATCTCAAGGCACGCAACGCCAACACCGCAGCAGCAGCCAGCACCACTATCACAGCTCACTCGCGCCAGGCACCGTTGACTCTTGAAAGGGGCAGACGGGCTGGCGGATAGCTGTTGATATACACACACTTCTCCTATAGCCCGAGTGCATCGTTCCTGCCAAAGCCAGCCCAGCCGCCCGCCGTCACATGCACCTCCTGCCCTCCGATAGCTGATGGCCGCGTGAGCAATACGGACTGAGAAACACGCCAGACTCAGCCCTCTCACCTCTTCTCTTCCCTCTGTCGACGTCGCAGTGGCCGCGATGAACGAGTTCGCCCGCTTCTCCAAACGGGCCGTCGACTATCTCTTCGACCGTCCCGCCCGGAACGACGACTCATCGCCCATTTGGTGTCTAGGCCGATCCTATGAATCCGACTTCTCGGCCTCCCGACCTCCAACCGCCGCTGGAACATCGCCGTCGTCCCAGTCCGATGCCTCTCACGCCGATTCTGCCGTAGTCACTCATCCACCACCCAAGCCACAAGAGCAAGGAGAGGTCAACGACGATGAGCTGGTCAATAGTTTCGACCAGGTCCAGCTCTCTAAGTCTATGGATGAGGAGGATCTGGGCTGGCCATCTGAGTTCCTCGATGACTTTGAGTCTCGTGTCTGGTTGACATATCGGGACAGCTTTCCAACCATACCTAAATCGAGCGATCCAGCTGCGACATCCAAAATGTCATTCACAACCAAACTGCGTAGCTTGACCAACCAGGCTGGGTTCACATCAGACACCGGTTGGGGATGCATGATCAGAAGTGGCCAGTCTCTATTAGCGAACACCATCATGCTGCAACGCCTTGGCAGGGACTGGAGAAAGGGTCAAGATGAGAATGAGCACAAGGACATCCTTTCACTATTTGCCGACACGCCTGAGGCACCCTTCTCAATTCACAAGTTTGTCGAGCATGGTGCTCAGGCCTGTGGTACATACCCTGGTGAATGGTTCGGCCCAAGTGCTACCGCTAGATGCATACGGTGAGCCGTGTAACATGAGCCTGGTGAACAACGTACTAACATATACAGAGCACTGACAGACAAGTACCATGAGGCTGGACTCCGGGTATACGCGAGGGAACACGACAGCGATGTATACGTCGACTCTCTTATGGCGACGGCGACGCAAAAAGACGCGGACGATAACTTTCAGCCTACCTTGATCGTCCTTGGTATTCGCTTGGGCATCGACAAGGTTACACCAGCTTACCACGCAGCTCTGAAGGCCGCTTTGGAGCTGCCACAGACCGTTGGTATCGCTGGAGGAAGACCAAGTAGCAGCCACTACTTCGTTGGACATCAAGGCGATGGATTCTTCTACTTGGACCCGCACTATACACGACACATGCTGTCTCCGCAGCCATCCGCGGAGGACATTGATTCTTGCCATACCAGGAGAGTGCGAAAACTTGGTATCGCAGAGATGGATCCGTCGATGTTGCTTGGCTTTCTCATCCACTCCAAAGAGGAATTCGATCAGTGGCGGAAAGCTGTGGGAGAGCTACCAGGCAAGGCGATCATCCATATTCACGAGACAGAGCCGAAGTACGCGACGGGTAATGAGCGCGCTGGAGCCTTGGATGAAGTCGAGACTTTGGATGAGACATTGGATGAAGAGGAAGACGATGACGGGGAAAGGCTGTGAGATGCCTAAACGGTATGACGGATGAACGATACGATTGATGGATTAGGCGCTCTTCTCGGTTGGCAAACCTTTCGAGCGTACTTGCATGCATGGATGGGACATTTTGGGAATAAAGAGGGAGACATCAGGCGCAGAATATATACGCATACGCTCCTACTACTAGATACCCAGATGAATCGACTCTCTTGGTCGGGTAAGACTAAAACAAAAAAGAAGATTGCAAAAAAAAAAAAGAAACAATTCAGAGTTCCTTTCAGGACACTCGAACGCTGAGCCCTGTGACAGAAAGCGCAAAAGAGAAGGAGTCCTTGCAAGCAAGGACGTGTATTTCCAGCAGGAATGTGCTAGGCACACCATCTCCCGCGCCCTTTGGATGTGAGTGGCTACTTCTCTGGGAGACGGTAGGTTTTGGACGTAATATAGACCTTGTTTGCGGCTGAGAGGAACAAGAAGTGGGTATTGGGTGGCGGAGTGAATCCTTCGTTGGAGAGGCGAGTCACGGGCTGAGGCTGTACAAGGGAAGGAATCGATCGATTCTGGGCGCAAAAAGATCGATTCTACGTGGGAGAGGAACGGCGAACGAAACAATCGTATTATTTGATCTCTCGAAGGAAATGAGACAGTATCGATTGATCGAACAACTTGCAAAAGGAACAAGTAAGGAAAGCCAAAAAGATCGTTCGGGGGTCTTTCTTGGAAGCACAGCAAAAGGGAAGGACCAACGAACTCAATGAAGAGCTATTGGCACTTTTCTCACTTCCACGCGTGGAAGTGAGGACCCGGAATTGAACCGTTTGACCTATTCGACTGAAGGTGTCGAGGAGTCTACCATATGGTTTGATTGGGCTACTTCCCTGTTAGTAAGAGGATTTGGGAGGTGTTGTATATGCTGCGTTTGTTGGAGCTAGTGTGAATCCTGCAGGCTTCGAGACCGGTGAAGATATCGAGTCACATCTCGTATCCGCCTTGTCAGGCATCGATACCTTGTGCAGAGCTTCTCAAAAGACTCCTCTACCCTCCTCCTTCTCTACCTTTCGTGCAAAAAGACAAGGTAAACTTTCTCTCAATCCGCCTCCCCAAAATCCCCATGCCCACTGCTCTTCGCATGCTGCACAGCCCATTGCTCTCCATTCCCCTTCTCCCCACACTGATTACACTTCAACGAAAACCCATGCGTATCCGTAAAATAATGCCTACTCTGCAAACCTTTGCAAAGCTCGACCGCAGCCTCCAGAGCACCCCCATCAATCTCCTCCCCATCCGTGCGTAGCACGTCGAAAACCTTCCGATCGAAATCTGGCTCGGCGCCTTTGAATGGCGAGACGGCGCAGACGTCGTAGTGGATACCGGAGTAGACCAATATGCAGCGAGTGGGTTTCCCTTCGTTGAATTTGTCGACTCGGCAATCTTGGACGTTGATGGAGCAGATTTCGATGTCGAAGTGTTGGCTCAAAATCGATAATTCAATCCCTCCACCCCAAGAATCCTCTCTCTGAATCCAGCGACAGTAATCTTCGGGTTTCTTCTCCAGTAGACCTTCTGTGTAGAAATCCGGTTGGGACTGGATGGTTTGTGCTACGACGGAGCGCAGTTCTGTCATGCCGTCCAGGGAGCTGCCGAGGACGGCTGTGGATAAGGCGCGGAACATGCAGCTGTTGTCGTCGGGCATGACGCGGAGGACCATGATGCCGTCGAGGAGGGGGACAGGGATTTCGGGTGGGTCGTCTTCGATGTTGCCCTTTGGTTTCCGGGTTAGGTTGAGAGGTTGGTCGGGGAAGTCGCCTGGCTTGTGCGCGGCAGGAGATGTGAGTTCGCGTGGCGGAAGGGCCTTGACTGTCTCTGAAGGGCGAGTGGTTCCTGAGAGAGGCGCGGAGAGCTTTTCTTGGACGGCTATAGTGTTGATGATGAGTTGTTCGCCATTGAGGTTGACGGGGAGGTCGGAGAGTTTGGTGGAGCCGTCTATGGATTCGGTGTTGAAGGGTTGGGGAGGGAAGCCGTATTTTACATCGAAGTCTGCGACGCCGGTTTTCTCGCTGATTTCTTTCTTGAGGTCATTCCAGGTGGAAGATGCATCGATGCTGACGGTTGCTTGGCCTTGCGGTCCGCGGACTCGTAGTCTGATTGAGCCTGTCATTGCCGGAGGGTTTGAAGAGGTGTGAGAGGATTTCTATCACGACGCAGTAGTATCGTTCATATGACAGCGATGATTGCTGCGTGGTAGTGCGAGAGAGATTGCAGTTGCCGTGGCGAAACTGGAAAGTGTCCACGTGTGGCGGGTATGTTTTCCAGAAGCTGCGATTGCTGACAGAGGAACGTGGTTTTATAAGTTTGGTCGTATTATGCACGCGACAATACCTGGAGGATGGATTATTGATGTTAAAGTTTGTCTAATGATGTTGTATCACGAGCTCATTGCAGATGAGTGAATGTACGCCGGCCTTGGCATTATGAAACCTGAGGCAGAAATGGCCCTTGCTTGAGGCTCTGCTGGCTGTGAGAGTCGCGTCTTCCAAGCTCGAGCGCATTGAGGTCTCTTCTGCTATCACACGTCGCATCATCGAGGCCTACCATACCGTGCAGATACTTCGCCATGTCTGCAGCGGGACGGTCCTCTAAGGGAGGCCGCGACAAGAGTCCTAGCTCGACACCAGTCCCATCGACCGAGCAGGCGCAGAACGATGGCTCCCAGATCCCCGCCGCCGAATGGGATGCCATGCACCGAGTCTTGAACGCGATATACGACTACCGGACCCAAGATGGTTTTGATCCTAGCAAGCTCTTCCATCGCAAGGTCAATAAGCGTGTCATACCCGAATATTATGATACCATCAAGGAGCCCATGGCGTTGTCCACAATCAAAGCCAAGATCAACCAGAAGCAGTACCAGAACTTCGCCGAGTTTGTTCGTGACTTTGCGTTGATCCCACACAATGCGCAGGTGTTCAATGTGCCGGAGAGTGGTGCATTCCAGGATGCGCTCGTGATCAAGGAGCAGATCGAGAAGGAGCTGCAAAAGCTAGTTGCTGAGGGCATCATAACCCAGGAGATCGCATCCCTGCCTGATCTTGGAGAGATCCCGACATACGAGGCACCGCCTGCTGAGGAGGGCGCAGAGGGAGAAGGCGAGGATGAACAACAGAGCTCTGATGAGGAAGGCGAGGATGATGAAGACGATGATGGAGATGAGGATGAGGACGGGAAGAAGAAGAAGCGAAGTGGACGGCGAGGTGCGAAACGCGAAGGCGATGACAGCAAGCGTGCAAGAGGTCGACCTCCAAAGCTGCTCACACCTATGGAGGCACGCATGTCAACCATCATGAAAGGCATTAGGAAGCCGAGGAACGGCAAGGGCCAGCTTATGATCAAGAACTTCGATCGATTGCCAGAAAAGACAGCCATGCCTGAGTATTACGCTGAGATCAAGAACCCTATGGCATATGATCAGCTCAAGCGCAAGGTTAAGCGGAAGAAGTACAAGACGCTGGAGGACTTCATGGCCGATGTCAACCTCATGTTCAACAACGCGAAGCAGTACAACCACGATGACTCGCAAATCTACAAAGAGGCTGTTGCTCTTCAGATCGAGGCAGGAAAGCTGTACGATGAAGAGAAGGCGAAGCCGGACGATGCATTCGCAGACGACGAAGGCAAGGTACCGCAGCCAGACGGTATCACGCACATGGGCGAGCACTACAAGGTTGGAGATTGGGTGCACATCCAGAACCCAAATGACCTTACGAAACCCATCCCAGCCCAGATATATAGGACGTATAAGGCTCCTGGTGGGAGTAGTATGGTCAATGTGTGCTGGTACTATCGTCCTGAACAGACCGTTCATCGCTTCGACAAGCACTTCTACGCGAACGAGGTCGTCAAGACTGGACGCTACCGAGACCATGGGATCGAAGAAGTACAGGGCAAGTGCTTCATCATGTTCTACACTCGCTACTTCAAGGGACGTCCTCGAGGCTTGCCAGAAGGCACCGAGGTCTATGTGTGCCAAGCGCGGTACAACGAGACGCTGCATCAATTCAACGTTATCAAGACTTGGGCCAGCTGCCTTCCTGACGAAGTTCGCGACAAGGACTACGAGATGGACATCTTCGATCACCCTAGAAAGGCGAAGAAATATCCATCGCCGATTGCTTTCATGCTCAAAGACGAGCAGAAGGAGACCGACGACTTCCCAAAGGTGCAGTGGGGTGCTGAGGGAGCGCCGCCCAAGATTGGTGCTGTTCATAGGCGACCTCGCGACGAGAAAGCTTCACCACCGCCTGAGCCGACACCTCCGCCACCTCCGAAGATGCCGACGCCTCCTCCACGCCAGCTTCCGCCGACGCCACAACAACAAACATACACGCCGACACTTAGCCAGCAACAGCCGCCACGGCCACCTTCAAACCCCACTATGCCAGCGCAGCAATACACCCCAGCGCGCCCAACACAGTACGGGCAAATGGCTCCCTCGACCGCGCCTCAGCGGCCGCCATCCGCTACACCAGTGAGCTATCCCCCTTCAACACCTCAGCAGCCGCAGACTCTGCCGCCGCGGCCTATGCAGCCAGCGCCATCAAGTCACGCGCCAGCAAGTCAGGGACTTCCGCCAAACCCTGCATCATACGCGCCTCGACCAGCGACTGCGAACTACCGTGACCCGCCACCAATCGAGGTCTACACATTACCAGATGCCGCGAACCTTTCCATACCAGCTGAGGTAAGAGAGCAATACCAGCGCGATGAGATGGGCCGCGTCCTCTTCTTCACCGCGCCACCGGTAAGTGGTGAGCAGCCGAGTGGCATCAGCCGCGGCCACAGCGTCCGATATCTAGCCGCGAAGGCTCGCCGGGCGGAAATGCTGGAGAAGAAGCGCAAGGAGCGCGATGCGCAGAGGCAGGAGGAAGAACGGGAGGCGAAACGCGCCAAGCAGGAGGAGACAGAGCGCATCGCCACTGGCGTGGAGGAGATGAAACGCAAAGCATTGCAGGTGCTCGACAAGCAGCTGGCCGACTCGGTCGCAGGAGAGCTTGACGATAGGGACCTTCAGGCCTTGAGTCAGCTGCAGAAGGCTGAGATTGAGCGCAAGCTTGCGCAGGAGGAGAACGAGCGTCGACGTGCTTCTATGCGGAGCATCAAGCTTGGCAGCGACTTCTTTGCGGACGACTGGGACTCTCGACTCGTTTCTTGAGCAATTTCGGCACGCCGACCACCTGGGCACGACCCATGGAATTCTTGTACTTTTAGCGATACCCAGAAGATGCATCGATCAGGGCAACTGTCCTCAATACGATGCTTTTGGAGTCTATTCAAAGGATATGGCTCGCCTTGCGCCCCAGTCGCGAGCATGGCCGACCTATGCAATACCGCCGTTCTAGCTAAATTGTCATTCGATACAATGCGAAGACTGGGCGAATGAGCATCCTGTGACATGTCTCATAAACTCTACCTGGTCAGTATGGTGAGCAAGAACATCACTTACTGACTTTGATCTAGTATTCTTCTCGGCGTCACCTGGTATTGTCACGCAGGCGAGACTGGAAAAGTCTCGAGCAGCTTGAATTGCTGCTCACTACCTTCTCGAGCAGACTTATTCCTTGTTCGTATAAGTAAAATTTCGTTTGGTATCACCGAACACTTTTGTTCAAAGCAGCAAGACTAAACCAAACCAGATCCCAGCGACTTTAAGGTCGCCATCTCTCAACAGAAAGCCAGACGACTGGACCTTTAAATGACCAGATCAACACATCACACGTTCTGCGAAGAGCGGAAATGGCATTCTACTAGCGAGAGAGAGGACTGGCTGTTCGGGTCGAGTGAAGCGAATGCACTGGATGTCTGTCCCGAATTCTGAATCATTCTCCAGGGCGACAAATGACCATTTGCGACTGCCAAACTGTTGCTGCTCGAACGAGAAAACTACTATTTCTGGCCCGGTGACCTGGATCTACCGTAGTGCGTTCTCAATCATCGCACCACAGACGACGACCTGGAGTAATGATTCGCGATACTGTACTAATCTTGCCCCATGGAGACGTGTCGTCAAACTGTCTGCCAGGTCACTGGGTGTCACCGTCACAGAATCTCCAGGTTCATCCCTGTCATATCACCAATGGCGGAACACGGAACAGCACAGTCAATGGAGAGAAGCATGTTTCTCGTCACCTCTTCGGCCCAGTACCACCAGGCTCCTTCATTTTGCTGCCAATGTTTGGACCTCCTCCAACAGCTCTATACCAGATCCTCCCTTAGCTCCATCTGCACTCTATCGCAGAATCCGCGCCAGCCTCACCTTCTCTGAAGTCTTGCAGGCCAGGACCTCCCGCTATCTGCGCCGGTGCGTGCCAACGATCTGCCCGCTTCATAGATGATGAAGGCTGCCGTCTGACACCTTCTAGAATTATTGACAGGCGCCACTCCTCAACAACTTGCACCTTTGAGATCCAGGACGCAGGCGTCGATTGGATCCTCAAACTGACTCGCGCGACAAGACAAAGCTACGGAGAAGTTCTGGCAGTATACCGCGCTCTTCGCAACGCCCTCCTACAGGCCAGTAACGTCTTCTTCGTGCATCCCGCCCTGCGCAAGCGCCCGTAGGATCTCACTGCCCAACCGCGATCTAGCTGCTGGACAGCATAGGGCGGTCTTCTGGGCTCTGCCACGTAATTGGACCAGTGCGCATGTTGTTTCTGCTTAGCTGCGCCAGCGCTCAGACCAATTGATATATAAAGACCATGAGGGAACCTTGTTCTCTTCTCTTCCCCATCGAGGACGAAGCTTCGTTTACCCATGTGCGACTATCCAGCCTCCAGGCAGCCTTGAGCCAGATGGCTACTAATCCAGAACGTTCTACCTCGCAGAGGAGGAGGCTTACGAAGGATATGAAGGTGTGTCGTTCCCGCAATTCTCATTTGCGCTTGGATCAACGGTTTCTCGTCGCCCTTTCCAACCACATACTGATCATCGTCTTCGAGTAGCTCCAGAGAGGAGTCAGTGACAACAGCACGACTTCTACCAACAGTCAACCTACCATCAAGTCTGATCGAACAATGAGCACCGACTCTACCAACAGCAATGCCAGCTTCCGCACGGCAACAGACCCGGATGCCGTGGACGATGTAGACGCCATCACGCCGCTGGGTGAACGCATCGAAGCCATATCACCGATGGAATCACCAGTGCCGCCAGATACAGCTGCCACACCAGAAGGTGCTGCGAAGGGCCAGAAGAAACGACCCAATATGCAGAAGCGGCTTTCCTCCTTCTGGAAGATGATTGATCCTCCAGAGCTCAACACCAGAACGGGCGTGCTGCATGACTTGGCGGAGAGGGAGAGAGAGGCTGAGAGGGCCAAGGCGAAGGCGAGGAGGAGGGCGATGGAAGACGAATTTACGCTATATCGCACTACGGCCCAGAGGAAGTATAGGCAGTATTGAGCGAGCCCTTGAGCAGCTTGGAGCAGGAATCTGACGCCACCGTGGAATCATGAGATCGGGAGCATCGAGGTGGGCTGGCAACTGAACGGCCGAGGAGCATTCGACGATGTTGATGGCCAATGGCGTTGTGATAGGCGCATCATGAATGGAGAAAATTGTCTTTCTTGGTGGGAATGCTGTCGCCTGAGCGTGGTGTTTGGGAATGGAGTTTTGGAACTCAGATGGATTCAAAAATCCGCGAAACGGCCTCGCCTACGATCTTTCGTCAGTCACGGCTGCAGATGTGTGTAGTTGTCGCGGAAAGTGATGCTCGCTGTGGTATTCTTGGCGACCCCTCAACGTTTTCCCGATGAGCTTTGACCAGCGCGTATGATGGCCTCTTGAAAGCTTCGAACTTCACCTCCTCCTCTCCGTCCCATCACCACCGCATCTCATATTCATCCGCAGATGACCTCGGAGCGCAGTATTCGCACCAACGTCTGTCGAGAACATCACAACATGCCGATGCAGCCGCACTCGCCACCTACAATGCTTGACTGACACGCAAAGTCTTGTTCCAAACGCGTCACAGGCTTGCCACCCGGTTCTTGTCAGCCAAGCACCGGATGTCGCTCCGTTTAGCTTCACCAGATCAAACCATCTCAAGCATACCAGCCAATACAGCCATACACGGCTCTTGAACTCATCTGCCGTTCTCCTTACCGCACCGACCAGAACCATCTCAAATATGATCTTGGCAACCGTCTCCAGATATGACGGCAAGACAATCTACAGTGTTACGAATCTGTCATGTCTAGCAGCGCCCTTGTCTAAATCTTCAATGTATGACCAGGATGGGTACCGAGCTAACGAATTCGATGGGGCTCGGTCGAGTATGTCACGTTCAAGGGCCACGCGTGCCAGGACACCTTTCATCATATTGACTTACTTGCGTGCAGGCGCGCCACCGCGGACGACTGAGACGACGCTCGGACACGGCGTACAAAACGTTCCTGTCTCGCAGGGAGCGCAGAGGTAGGTGAAGGGTCCCTTTTCAATACAGTCTGCCCCTGCCAAAATGCAGTTTCGTGACTTGCTGGTACTATCCAGCTTAACTCACGCGGTCACGGCAGCACCATACGACAAGCGACAAGCCATTGCAGGTTCTCCAGGCGGTCCCGAGATTGACAACCCAGATCTTCCGTACGAAGCGGTAGGGCCAGTCGGAGCTTCTGGCAACGTGTATGGAGGTCCTGAGTTGCTGGGAAACGCCGGCGATGAGAAGCGAGCAACCAACATCGGACCAGGCGTGCCAGCTCAAACTGGCTCCACAGAGCAAGCAGCAGGACCGTACAAGCTTGTGTCTGGACAAGAAGCGAACGCTGACCTTGGATTGTATTTGGATCTGAGCGAAGTCGAGAACCCACAGCCTATTCGAGGGGCCAATGGTGGCAGCGATCCAGGGCCAAGGAATGAAGCAATTCAGCGACAGAACAGCGACTTGCTCGCTCGGCCAGGAACTGATATGGGCGATATTCCCAATGCGAAATGGCCGATGGGACTCTCGTCGGCGAGGTCAGGGACAGGAGGTGGAAACCCAGGCTGGGCGCGCCAGCAGAATACGAATGAACTCCCAATTGCAACGGCTATGGCAGGTGTTGACATGAGACTCGCCCCGAACGCATACCGGGAGCTCCACTGGCACTCGGCCAACGAATGGGCCTACATTTTTACCGGCGGCGTGAGGATTGCCGCTGTCAACCAGAATGGTGAATCTTTCGTCGATGATCTACAGGCTGGCGATCTCTGGTTCTTCCCAGCTGGCGTTCCGCACTCTATTCAGGCAACGGAGGAAGGCGTCGAGTTCCTTCTCGTCTTCAATCAGGGCGAGTTCTCGGAGGATGATACCGATCTTGTCTCAGAGCTATTCCTCCGCAACCCAGAGTCAGTACTGGCCAAGAACTTCCAGACTGATGTCAGCACCTTCGCCAACCTACCGAAAAATCAGCGCTACATTTTCAATGGTTCGCCCATGGAGAAGAGTCTCGAAGAAGCAAAGGCTGAGGTCAATGGCCCAGCTGGTCATCTTCCATCAAACGAATCGTACAGCTATCACCTTTCGGCGCAGGCCCCGTATGTCGTTCCCGGCGGAAGTGTCAAGATTGTCGATCCCACCACATTCCCAACCGCGAACAACTTCTCCATGGCGCTCTTCACCATCGAGCCAGGTGCGATGCGCGAGATCCACTGGCACTTGACCTCCGACGAGTGGAACTTTTTCCTTCAGGGTCAAGGCCGCGTCACTGTCTTCACGGGCCCTACCAACTCACGAACCTTTGACTATCAGGAGGGTGATGTCGGATACATTCCCGTCGCTAGCAGTCACTACCTTGAGAACACAGGCAACGAGACGCTCGTGTACATGGAGATTTTGCAGAGCCCACGATACACGGACATCAGCGCTGCTCAGTGGCTTGGCTTGACACCCAGTCAGGTTGTTCGAGAGACATTGAACTTGCCGCAGAGCTTCATTGATACTCTACCAAAGACCAAGAGGTACATTGTGCCTGGAAATACGAACTTGACGACTACGAACTTTACTGTTGCGGATTATCCGAATGCGAAGGTTGGCAATACGACCAACAACAATGGAAGTGGAAATCCTTGAAGAGCACGAGGTAGTTCTCCATGAGATATACGTAAGCAAGAAAGAGTATCAACAACACGAGTAGCATGCTTTCGCAATACTACCGCTTTCAATTTGCCAGCCTGTCCAAACCATGTATTGCTTTGTAAGCAACCTGCGCACTTGGAGCCCTCCACTCGCGTTCAACTGAACTTGAAGAAACTGACTGAGATGTATTTCATTGATTTCTAGGACCGCATACACCGCCAGAACACAACATGCCTCAACTAACACTCTACCGCAAATCCGGTTCCTGCTCCATCGCAGCACACATGCTCCTCGTCGAACTCGCCATTCCCTTTACCGATGTCCCCATGATCTCAGTCTCTGATGGATCCAACGATTTCTACACCCCGGATCCAGAGACAGGTCTTTCCCGTTCCGACTTCCTCACTCTCAATCCATCCGGCTATGTCCCCGTTCTCGTCATCAAGGATGAAGGCAAGCGGGTTGTGATTACGGAATTACTGGCGGTTTTGTGGTATATAAGCTCTCTCATCCCCGACCGAGGCATGTTCGGCCACTCAGTACTCGAACAGTCAAAAATCCTAGAATGGATCTCCTACCTCCAAACCAGCCTCCAAGAATACGGGTTCGCGGGATATTGGGCGCCTCATCGGATGCTTGGTCCCCTCCCCAACCATCCACCATCCCCCTCCGCAGAGGACGCCGTACGTGCGGAAGGGAGGAGGGTTATATTCAGGGATATGGATCGGATCGAGGATAAGATTGTAGGTCCGTATGCGATGGGTACAGAGGTGAGCGTCGTGGATTTCATGTTGCATACGTTTTGGAGGTGGGCGGGGGAGGTTGAAGGGGTTGAGAGGGGGAGGTATGGGAAGTGGAAGGGGTTGGTGGAGGGGGTGGAAGGGTTGGAGAGTGTTAGGAGGGTTTTGGAGGTTGAGGGGATAGGGAAACAATTTGGGTAAAACGATGTTATTCGTTTGATTGATTGCATGTGATGCTCTCTCCATGCGAGTGAGGATAGACGTAGGCCGGGCAAGGACTTGGCCGTGGGCGGCGGAGGGCTTGCGCTATCGCGTCGGATCATCAGTTCGATATGTTTCTTCTTGCGGAGACGGTGAGCCCTAATATTCAAGAGCCTCTTCGACAGTTTCGAAGAAGAAAGTAAGCAGAATACGGAGCGCAGGGAGTGCACGGGCCGTGCTTGTCTGAACCCTGCTTGTTCAAGATCCTCTGCGTCTCTCTTCACCATTTCTTTATCATTCTTACAATCATATAACACCACTCAGAATGCAATCCTCAATCGACCCTTCAACCGGCAAAACCCGTTTCCGCGCCTCCCTCGAGCGAGCTTCAACTGGCGGCGAACCAAGCATCGGACAATGGCTCATGTTCCCAGGCTACACGCTCGCCAGAACAGTCGCATCTCTAGGCTTCGATTGGGTCCTTATCGACTGCGAGCATGGTAACATCGATGACGCAGCAATGTATCGTGCAGTAGCCGCAGCCGCAAGTGCCGGGTCAAGTCCAATCGTCCGGATACAGGGCAGTGAGCCTTGGATGATCAAGCGGGCGTT
This sequence comes from Pseudocercospora crystallina, assembly GCA_003666085.1. Lineage (NCBI taxonomy): Eukaryota > Fungi > Ascomycota > Dothideomycetes > Mycosphaerellales > Mycosphaerellaceae > Pseudocercospora > Pseudocercospora crystallina. Next base: position 117,903 of record QQNG01000285.1, read on the forward strand.
GGATTGTGGTGCTCATGGGGTTATGGTTCCGATGGTTGAGACTGTGGTATGTCGCTCTGGTAATGATTGTTGGATCTCCCAAGATTCTGACCTCGAGTGCAGGAGCAAGCTACTGCGGTCGCTCGAGCGGCACATTACCCAAATCCAGCAAGCTCATTGACCGGTATCCGAGGATGCGGTGGTCTCTTCGCGAATGCCAATTTCAACCTCTCACCTCCAGAGTATCTGAAACTAGCCAACGAACGCATCACCGTCATCGTCCAGATCGAATCACCTGCTGGAGTCTCCAATTGCGAAGCGATTGCTGCGATAGAAGGCATCGATGCTCTGTTCATAGGACCAAACGATCTGGCTTCGAGCATGGGATACTTCGCGTTCGACCATGCCAAGATCCCTGAGGTTCAAGAAGCTAGTCTGAAGGTCTTGGAAGCTGCCAAAGCGAAAGGGAAGTTCGCCGGTCACTTCTCGATGGGCGCAGATGATGCTGCGAAGCGCCTGAAGCAGGGCTGGAATTTTGTGAATTGTGGTGCTGATGTTGCTGCTATCACCGGGTGGATGAGCGCTGAAGCGATAAAGTTGAAGCAGTCAATTGCTGCTCTTGATCGATAATGGCACCGGGATGGATGGCGTCGGACGAGTCTGGATGACCAGCCCACTTTTCAACGTCTGCTTGTTGAGTCTCTTCTCGTCGATACGCATTGGAGTCGACTGAGGCGCCGTCTGTGGTCCTAATAGACGCATGCTCTTTGTGCGAGACAAATATCCAATCGTGTAGGCGCTTCATGAGGCCGGCACCAGCCGGTATGTCGCAACAGATTTGAGATAGACATGCTTCTAGAATGGCGTAGAACATCACGCGGCGGCCACCGTGAATGAAGTCTCTCGTGATACTCACTTGGTGGACATAGTACACTCGTACGATAGCGCAAGAGGTCGCAATGAAGCCAATGAGGATGATGAAGCCAATGCTGCACTAGTCAATACAATACAGGCGTGCCATTCTGCAAAGGTACTCACCTGACGTTTCCTTGTCTGCAAAGCTTTAGCTTTGATATGTTGGGAACTGGCAGCAGAAGAACAACCAAGTTCAAGGTGATGTCGATGCCGGAGACCGAGTATTGATACGACGGTTGATCGATGCACCTTCCACTAGAACCCTCAGGTGCCATCCACATGTGGGGTATAGGGCTGCATTGAGCCACACCTGTAATTATCAAAGCAACAATGCTCCCAATCAGAGCAACCACCAGCACCAGAGACCCAGCCCAAAGCGTCGTTGTAGGTGGAGGAGGTGGCCAGATCCGCAGGTATAGCAAGGCAAGAGAGAGCTTCGTTCCAAAAATGATGAAGATGTATAACGGCTCTGTAACGTACTGCCAGAACAGAAAATGAACAGCCTCTCCAGCAACACTGTCTTCGATTCTTCTGTTGGCGAAATGGTCGCACACCGTTAGGCCGATGAGGGCAGCAAGCGTGGCCACAGATACCAGGTCATCCCGTTTGAAGCCGGCGCCACGGATGATGCGCAGTCGTGAGGCTGCTCGGAAGATTGCGAAGAAGGCTGTCAAGCTAAATAGTGTATAAGAGGCCGCAGAATACATCTTGACTTCCAGTACCGATTGAACGAGCGTCCTAAAAGACGAGGTTGTTGGCAGTTCTGAGATTGTTCAAGAAGATCGTTGTCGGTGAGAATGCTCGTTCTGCGCTCATATCTCGAGCTCGGGATCACAGGTCGTTGCCACAGTCTGGACTTGATTCATGTGAGACACTGCAGCTGTGGCTGCCATGCTTGAGGTGGTACAGCGGGATGTAGAGAGAGAGGATGTAGGATTCAGTGTTGGTGAAGGCTGAACCAAGTGGTTGGGTCTGGCTAAATCTGATTATTTGTCTTCCCCGAGTCACCGAATGCAGATCATCTGGTCGTTTTGTGAGCTAGACGAGGATAGTACGCACAAGGCATCTTTGGCGAGCTTCTGCGCCAGCCAAAGGCTACAATTTATTCTTTGCTTGCGTATCTAACCTCCTTGAATCATTGACGATCAAATGCCTCTCTTGAGCTGAATGGGCGTGTTGTGGGCATCGCGGAATGTCGTCTTGAATGACCTACCTGCAACTTGGCGTGGGGTGTAGTGGCAAACGCGGCTACAACAACGGCGGCGATGGATGCAGCGAGGAATCACAGCCGCCACGGCACGGCTTGCCATGTATTCGTGCCACGTCTGTGTGAGAATTCGGATCGCTGTACAGCGAGCTGTGATCTTGATTGATGGGATTTGAAGTGATTTTGCTGGTGGTGCTTTGGGCGTCAACGCCAAATGACGTCCTCTATTTGACTTTTCGAGGAACAACCAACACCAGAAGCTAGACTTCATGCGGTATGGAGGGCAAGCCTTGGCATCGTTCGGCGGAACCCAGTGACCTGGCATATGGAAAGGCTTGTCGAGAGGTCACAGCTTGTCGCTTAAAGACTTCAGATCTTTTGTCAATATTGAGTATTGCTCATCAACAGACAATGAAGACGAGACGATTCCTCATGCTCGTTCTTCAATCTCATCGTACTCATACCATTCTTTGCCTTTCCACATGTACTTCGCAGTCGCAAAGGTCAGCTCATTAGCAGCTGTAGCCCTTTCCCTCATTCTCCTCTCGAATCGAGCAACGCTTTCTGGACTGATCCCCTCATCCGCAAGAGTTTTACATAAGTCCGCGGCAGTGAGTGCGACTGTGTTGCCTCCTAGGCCACCCATCGGACTCATCGGATGCGCTGCGTCTCCCACCAGAGTGACAACTCCAGCGCCATTAGGCCAGGTCCCGATGTCTGGCTTGCTGGAGTGGATTCTGGCACGCACTGCTAGGTCCCAGTCTGCAAAGTCGAAGAGTGCGCGTACACTGGAGTGCCAGCCCTGGGTGGTTTTGGAAACGTAGGCTGCTTTTTCTGCGTTCGTTCGGGGTGACTGCGAGGGAACCTCAGTGCTAAATGCCCAGTAGACATAGTCTTTCTGGCTGTGGAGGCGATTGTTGGAGACTTCAGATACATCCTTTGCCCAGATAATCGGCTCCAAAATCAAGTTGCGCTCGGGGAACTCCTGGTCTAGAAAAACTGTCCAGCGCATTGCCCATTCCGGCCATTCGTTCAGGAATTGTGGACTAATCGTTGTCCTCCCCCAAATCATCTGTCTCTCCATATCGACAAGCTTACGGCCAGGTTGTAGCTGGACTCGCACCTTACTGTGAATCCCGTCAGCGCCAATGAGAAGCCTGCAGTGTACCTCTTCGCCGTCTACGAGGCTGACATGTACGCCATCTGCTGCTATGCGATATGATTGGAACTTTCTGCCTCGGTGGATATGGTTTTCGATCCCTAGACTCAACAAGGACAACATCCAAGTTCGGTCTATGGGTGAAGGTCCTCTTCCAGGCTTGGATGCCCGAGGCTTCGCATCGAGCGCTGCCAACGTTCTAGGGTTCCAGAACGCTGGACGGGGGTCTATGAGCTTCGGACATGTTTGCGCGAACAGTTCTGCAAGCTCTTCAGACAGAACATCATAGACTGCTTCGGTGCCGTCAGTATCAAGTCTGAATCTGTGGCCTTTGGGTCCAGCTGTGGCCTCTTCCTGTTCGAAAATCTCGAAAGGTATGTTGTGTTTGTGCAGGCCTTGTCCAAGTAAGAGGCCAGAGAATCCAGCTCCAATGATCACAACTGGAAGGCCTGACATCTCCATGATGGTCAATAAATAGCAAAAAGTTCCTCTCGATGCTTCAACAAGTCGAAAGAACATCAAGCCTCTTTAAAGCAGGAAGCACTCAGAAGACGGCCATTACCTGCCAATCTGACTCAGCAAAGGATCACAACCTGAACCTGAAAGCTTTGCTAAGTTCGGAATAACAGCACGAGTTCGCAATCCTTCCACACTTGAAGCAGCATTTGCCTCTTAGAGGTGTGGAATCAAGGTGCAATGGTGTTGGCGTTGGTGACGACGCGTCTCGGGACCGCGTCTGGAAACGAAGATCATGCCGCATCATGTGCTCGAACTGTCTCGTGAGCATATCGTACCATTGTTCGGTCGGCTGCTGCATAGCGCGTATTGATCATTTCAAAATGATGTTGGTGGAGGGAGGGAAGTGGTTTCGTCGTGTTCATCTCGGTGTTTGGCTGGGCTGCCAAGGCCAGCTGTCGTACTGACTAAGCAGCTCTGTCGCCTTCTTCGAGTTTATTGTGCCCTTGCTCCCTCCCTCCTTCTCCTCCATGATATTGGCATCATCTTTTGAAGTCCCGTCATATGTTCAACTCCTGCGCTGAAATCTTCGAAGTCTTCGCTCGTCCATGGATGGACCTCGAACCATCTACCGACCAAGTGGGTGGAACCATGTACGATGCACGGAGATCTGATACCTGTATATCCCGAGGATAGGCCAAGTCGACGGCCAAGCCAGAACGATGAACGGTGAACATGGTCCCGGCCCGGGCGGCCTCCTCCTACATTTAACATGCTCATTGTTGTCTTCCATTGCATCCTTTACTATCTGATCATCTGACAATTCCCAAGCCTCTATTCCTGCAGAAGAGACCATTTCCGCCCTTCAAAGAATCCCGTAACACGCAGCCAAAATGGTCCTCCCAGTCGCAGAGCCAACGAAGTCATATTGGATCGAAGCTGCTGAGTCTGATCTACGGCACCATCGATCCAGTGAGGAGCTACCCAAGGAGACTGACGTGGTGATTATTGGGAGCGGCTACTCTGGAGCTTCGACGGCGTACTGGATTCACAAGGTCTATCTCCTTTGAGGATCTCAATGGCAGACCGGCATTGCTAATCGGGCCCGAAGTTCACCGAAAGCCATGCCGAACAGCCTCGCATGGTAATGTTGGAGGCGCGCGACATTTGCAGCTGTGCAACGGGAAGGAATGGTAGGTCTCATCTACTTGTTGCCAATGGAAGTGATGCTGAGAGATGTGGCAGGTGGTCAACTAAGGCCGCATCTCTACTCTCGCTACATGCCATGGAAAGACAGATTCGGACCCGATGGCTCCATGGAGCTAATTAGACACGAGATGGCCCATCTGCAAGCTTTCAAAGACCTTGCGGACGAGGAAGGCTTTGCAGAGGAGGTATGCTTGAAATTTGGCGAGACTTTCGATGCTGCCATGACGGACGAAGCCTGGTCACGTCTGAAAGCCAACTACGATGCGATGAAAGCCGATCATGGAGAAGATAACGATGTCTTCAAGACGTTGAGATTGATCTTGGATGCTGCCGAGGCAGAGGACTTCACGCAAATGAAAGGGACACAAGCTGCTATCGTGCATCCTGCTGGCCAAATGTGAGCGCGGCTTATGCTGTATACTGGAAGTCTACTGACGAGATTGTGCTAGATGGCCATATAAGTTTGTGCACGCACTTTTACGAATCGTCCTTAAGACAGGTCGATTAAGCCTGCAAGCACATACACCGGCACAAAGTGTCTCTGAACGAGACTCTGAAGGCTGGATCACTGTCACGACCGACCGAGGAGAGATCCGAACTAAAGCGGTTGTGCATTCAACCAACAGATGGGCTTCGCATCTGCTTCCAGAATTCACAAAGCTCGTTCTGGGCGAACGAGCCACTTTAGCCGCGATCAAAGCTCCCGAAGGCTTTATCAAGCATACCGGTGCTCAACACTGGGACGCCAGTATCAATGTAAGGCTGGCCCACAACCCTTGTGATCGGAAGTACTGATATCTCGCAGAACTATCATCTCCAACTCCCTCCGCCTTATAATGCCATCATCCTTGGTGGAGGCAGGCAGTTTACATGCCACAGGCCCGAAGCATGTTTCCTCAACGACGAGGAAGATAAGCAGGTTGAAGGCATGGCAGAGTTTTTCCAAAGCTGGCCTGCAAACGATGTAGTTGGCTGGAAGGGTCCCGATCCGGCGGAGCTTGGCAGAGACGTCAATGAAGGAGGATGCTGGACAGGCAGTAAGTTGTCAAAATCCATCTTGAGGAGAAGAGACGATTCCAAGACTGACTTCTGCGAAGTGGAAACAACAAGCATCGACTCCTTCCCCTTCATCGGTCCCGTACCCAACCGCGACGGTCACTTCATCGCGGCTGGCTTCGCGGGCCACGGCATGCCACGCATCCTCGGCTCAACCGCACACATCACGCCTCTCGTTTTGGATACCCTCAAAATCTCATATACCCCATCCAAGTTGACATCCGCCTTCCCGGCACTGCCGAAGCCATTCCATGCTACTCCTGAGCGGGTGCAGAGCCTCCAAGATAGTGTGATAGCAGCCAAGCTGGAAGCGTATAGGAAGAGTTGTGCGGAGAGTGCGAAGAAGCCATTCTGTCAGGAAGAGAGGTGTAAGCCTGTACAGAAGACTGATCTGAACTGAGGAATGAACGAGAAGCTTGGAGTGTCGGGAGAACAGGAGACGGGATAGGTGGGTAGATTTTGTGGTAATGTAAAGCAGAGGCTATCTGTACATGCTTCTCTTGTCTCCCCTATCAATCTTCACACGCGAGCGGGAGTGTCCAAGCATAAGCTTGCGCAACCCTCACTCACCGCTAGCGGCAATCACATGCATCTCCTGTACATTCAGTCCTACCCTCCACAACGCAGTACGCTAAGGCGGGAAATAGCACAGACTCCATGTCCTTGAAACTTCAATTCTCATTTTTTTCTTTCCCCGCCCCAAAAACCGGCATCATAGCTGCGACCAAGGCCGACCGCGCGGTCTGGGTGCTTTCAATCATCATGTTCGTTGCTCGTTGCGGCAATGGGCTGGAGATTGAGTTCGGTTCGCCAAAAGTTGGACTGTATGCCAGCGTATTTTCTCTCATTGCCGCCTTCAGTCTCACAATCACCTCACTCTCTCCCTTCCTGTCACATGCACCTCCTGTACATTCAGTCCTACCCTCAAACTCACCAGCACGCTAGACCTCTGCACGCACAGACCCTGCGAATGAGCATATAACTCCAGCTGCCGCCCTGATCTCTCCTTCTCCTGACACACATCCTCGAGCCGTGCAAACCTCCGATCCAGGGGGCGTGCTGCTTTGAGGGCTAAGGGAGCCACAGGTCATCATTGTCGTTGCTACTACAAGCTGCGAGTCGGAGACCGCCATCTGGATTCATATGGCTGAAGATCCGGCAGGAGGAGCGATACTCTGGTTTGTCATAGTGGGATTGGTGATTTATAGTCGAGATATCTCCTTCAGCGCTTGACTTCGGTAGCATCTGAGATAGGTTGTTAGCTGCCAGCTCACCAACCTGTCACTTCAGTCAGTCAGCCACGATTGAAGAAAAGACTTCTCGAATGAATCAGGTGAATAACGAAAAGCATAGCTCTCGAATTTCTCAAGACGCCCTCTACTCCCTATAAACTACATGATCCCCCGAAAAATCACAGATTTTCGCTACCCAGGTCATCGTAACCTTGATCATCAACTCATCTAAAGCTCATCGTGGTCAGCGACCTCATCATCATCAATGACCGCCTGCTTAACAGCCTCCGCGGCCTCCTTGACCTTGTCCTTGACCTTCTCAGCGACAGGGCTCTCAGTAGCAGCTGGTGCTTGTTGAGGCATGGAGTCAGTGTCAACAGCCTCGGTAGCCGCAGCCTCAGATGAGACGTCAACCTTGTGGGAGCCGTTGTCGCGGATGAAGTTGGCGAGGTCCTCAACAGTGCGGGAGCCGGAGTAGTCGACTGGCTCGTCCTTGGAGCCGGCCTTGAAGAGCTTGATGGTAGGGAAGCCTTGGATCTCATCTGGGACGTCGTTGGCGGTGGCGTCAACCTTGGCGATGACAATCTTGTCGGCGTGGTCCTTGTACATAGCGGCGAGCTCGTCGTACTTAGGAGCAAGAGCCTTGCAGTGTCCGCACCATGGAGCGTAGAACTCGAGCAGAACGTCCTTCTTGTCATCGAGAACGATCTCATCATAGTTCTTGGCTACGACGACGGTGACTGTACCAACCTCCTGCTTCTCTGGAATTGGCTCGCTCTTGATGCTTGGCTCGATCTTGCCAGCAACGAAGTCCTTGACGAACTTGGCGATGTTCTTCTCGCTAAGGGACTTCTTGTCGCCAGCCTCAGTGAAAGGGAACTTCTGGTTCTTCGTGGTGTCCTGGATGGCGAACGCAGGCCACTTGCCAACTTCGAGGTTGAGGTTGCCAGCGTGCTGGCCGAAAGCGGCGGCGTCGATGGTAGCGAAGTTGACCTTGCCTTTGTACTCCTCGGCGACTGGCTTGAGGGCTTTTGCGAGCCCTTCGCGCTCCGCGGCCTCCTCGGCGAAGATGTAGGCAAGAGGGATTCCGGCCTTGAATTTGTCAGTGCTATCACCCTCACAACAATAGATGTGTACTTACGGCCATGTAGCCAGCGTAGGTCTCTGGGCCAACCTCGCCGATGAGGGGAGTGGCAGCGGTCTTGGCGAACTCGGTCAAGTCATCCTTGCTGAAACCCTTCTCGAAGACGTTCTTGCCCTCGTCGAAGGTCTTGTAGAGGACAACGGCTGGTTGCTTGACGCCCGCAGCCTTAGCGAGCTCCTCGTCGTTGGTAGCGCCGAAGAGGTAGTCGTCACGGAGAGACTCGGCAACCTCGGTGAAGGTAGCGTTGGAGGACTTGTCGTCGGCGGAGAAGTAGGCGACGAGCACGACCTTGTCGGCGGTCTTGAACTCCTCGTGGGCCTCGCTGGTCGCGATGGTGGAGACAGCCGGAAGTGCTTGCTTGGTCATGAAAGAGACGATGGCGTCTGCCTTCCGTTGACCGGAGTATGGGGAGATGTTCTCTGTGCCACGGAATACCTTCAGAGTTGGGTATCCCTCAACGCCATATTGCTGGCACAGGTCCTGCTCGGCGGTGCAGTCGACCTTGGCCAACTTGATCTCTTTGTCCTTTAGTGATGTTGCAGCCTCCTCGTACTCTGGGGCCAGCGCCTTGCAGTGCCCGCACCATGGCGCAAAGAATTCAATCAGTGCCAGAGGGTTCTCCTTGGCGAAGCTGTCGAAGGTGTCCTTGGTGAGATCGTGGACGTCGGAGGCGGCGGAGGCGAGGGCGGCGAGCCCAAGCACCATAGAGTAACGCATCTTGTTGTCGACTTCGCAAGGTCCTCTGAGCAGAAGGTCGGTTGTCGAAGAAGAAAGGATTGGAGTGCAATGTCGAGGATTATTAAAGCGAGAAGCTGCTATGTGGCCTCAAGGTCAGCCAGATTTGGTCCAAGCTCAAACTCTAAAGCTGGTCAGGGTCCGTCGAGTCCCTCCAACTGTTCAGAGCTCGTGAATATGCTGCTAGTAAGACCTCCGTATATTCGCCGTAGACACTTACGGTGAGAAGCTGTTGGTTCCTGGATCCCACAGGCCGTTCGTCGTTCCTTGCGCTCCTACTCGTTGTTGGTATGCCGATTTCAAAGCAGGATGAGTTTCAGAACAGCTGTCAATTAGTGTGACCGAATTAGGTTCCAGGGAGCATGGTTCCCTATGGAAATGGTAATGATTAAAGAGCGGGACTCCATGTGGGAGTTTCACGAGCCATGCAGGAATCACAGGTCCACTGTCACTTAGTTTTCCACGTGTCATACCGACAATATCATTTGCAAGTGCATCCATTGAGGCACGCGGCATTCGCTCCATGTGCCTGGTCTTGGCATCTGGTTACAGCACCAGACTTCTCGGCAAGAGAGGGCATGACTATCAGAGTTATCCCAACCCCTGCTTAACAATCAAATTCGTATTAGTGAACCGGCTTGAGATGGTAGCACTGAGACAATCCTGTATATGAAAGCTGTCCTCGACGCAACTTCAATTTTCAGTCGTACATTCATTACCTCATGAAACCCTCCTGCCTCTGGCCCTAATCTTGTGCAAACGTATACCTAGGCAAATCGAACTGCTTTCCTTGCTGGACATTTAGCACCTTCCAAACCCCTGTCCAAGCCACCAACCAGAAAATCGTCCTCAGAATCGTGATACCCCAATGCGTCCTCGGGTTCAGCAGTTTCGGAGCCTTTCCGTCCAATGGGATCGTCTGCAACCTCTCCACGTATTCTCTCAGTCTTTCCTCGTACTTCTTGAACGCAGCTTGCAGATCGTCTTTGCTCGATGCCATCTCACCAGCAAGGACATAAGATCCAAGAATGGCGAGGGTCGTACCTTGGCCGGTGTTGCCTGAAGGTGCGTATGCAGCATCGCCGGTCAGGACGCAGCGGCCTTGAGACCAGTGATCGAGCTTGACTTGAGCTGTCTGCGCAAAGTAGAAGTCTGTGGCATCTTTGAGACCTTGACGAGCACGTTCACCGAACCGGCCAGGGAAGTCCGCATACGCTTCTGCTAGAGCTGCTTTTTGATCTTCCACGGACCCGCCCAGCACAGATTCCAGCTTGTCTGACTTGTTGGTCTGGATCATATAGCATGAGACTTTGGAAGTATCCTTGACGTTCAAGGGACGAATGAGGATAGTGCGGCCGAGATCCGCGTGTTGCCATCGAGAATTGGGAGCATCCTCTGGCTCGCCTTTCATGGAGAAGAACCCGCAGTACTGGTCGATGAACTTGCGGTAGCAGTTCTTGTTGTCTTCGGCGCTCCAGGTCAATTTGCGTACTTTGGAGCCAACACCATCACAACCAATAATGAATGCGAAGTCCTCGGCTTTGTTGGTATCAGTCAAGACAGCGGTGGCGTATTTCTCACTCTGTCTGATCTCCGAGACAGTGCAGCCATAGCGGTATGTCACATTGGGTAGTTCGTCTGCTGCGTCTGCAAGGATCTTCGTAAGTGTGCCACGCAGGATCTCGATTTCCTGGGTGAGGGAAAGAGAGCCTCCTTCTTCGTCGCCAGCTGTCCCTAGAGCTGCGACAGTCTGCGATTTGTCGTCCAAGATAGCAAAGCCGCCTTCATCCGTTTCATTGGATTTGATCTTTTCGAGAAGTCCCATTCGATAGACGACTTCTACAGCAGGGCCTGTAATGTCGATTCCTTGGCCATATGTGAACTTGTCGGTTGATCGCTCAGCTACTGTGACGTCGAATCCTGCTTTGCCGAGATTGAAAGCGCATACGGCGCCTGCTGGCCCTCCGCCTACCACCAGGGCGCGGCGTGATGTTGGCGCCATCTTGTTCTATGTGCAGACAGGAGGAAGTGGTAGACACCAGATAGGCAGCATTGATATCGAAAGGTTCGCGTTCTGCTTGGTGAGTGCTGCGCGGGGAGTTGAGATTGTTGAAAGGTGCCGAGTGATTGAGACCGGAGACGACCGAGAAGATGTGGTGTTGATAAGTAGATCTTACCTTTGATCTCGCAGGAATTGCAGTTGTTTTAACCTCACCACCACTGCCAGACAGCGTACGGAATCCGTCCGGCGAAAGGACTCCGGCTGTCGACGTCATGCCTCTTTGTCTTTGGCCCAGGCAGGTCATCTCTACGATCGCGTTGCATCTTCATTGCGTGTCTTGTATCGAGTCCGCGTAGCTTTTCTCAAGTCTGCCAGCATGACGCTCACGATCGCAGAGGTTGGTGTAGTAGCAGGGAAAGATCCGATGTGTTCGCGAATGTGGTGTTTTCTTACTGCTGGCCCAAGCGTTTACGCGCCAAGGATTGGGACGCGCTTGCTCAACGGACTACACGTCTTCGCTTCTGAGAACATCATCAACGATCAATCTTGAAAGGAAACATCATACCGAGACTGATGTTCGCCCGCTTGAGAATCTCACTGGGCAGAGAAGGATTGGTTGCAGTTCGGCGAGCGATAAATAATTCCTACTCGGAATGGCCTTCCAAGAAGCTAGGTGTCTGGCAACGCACTCCGAACAGTTGAAGATACACCTCTATCAAGACCAGAAACCTCAAAAGACACTCTGAGCGAATACTACCCTTGCGATATGCCATTACCTTCAGTTGGGTTTTGATAGCAAGGGACACCCGGGCCGGGCGCAGATAAGAGCCTCTTATCTGGCCGACTAGGCGATGCCTCTACATGCTTGCCCAGCCAAACAACTTCATCTCTCTCGATAGTACCCGGCCCAGGTCTCTACCAGATACGCCGTATGCACCAACAGGCGCGGAGCCCACGCGGCTGCGGAGAAGATATGCGGGTGGAAAAGGATAGGAAACCATATGCCTGAAGGTTCAATGTTCGGGACAACTCTGCACGCGGGCAACTCGCAGTCTTGGCTTGATTGCAACCTCACCTAAGGAGGTAGGTATAAAGAGTGTCTTGTTTTGTCTGCTCCAAGCTCAGGAAGAGCTGCTTTTGCGAGTGGGCAGTCTTTTCTCTACAATGTCTGATTTCCAGAGCCATGATGTCAAGAAGACGGCCGATGCCTCTGACGAGCCGACCAAGGACAACGCAATCGTCGAAACACAACCTGCTGGAGATGTCGGCGTTGGCTCGCAAACAGAAGTGGTCGACTATGGCTACCTACGATCGATGAAGCTGAATGTCTTCTTCCGAAGTGTTCTCTTCCAGATGATCCTGTTCGGAGCGTATGTGACCCAGCCCTCACAACCACAATCACAATCATCAGTACTAACATGCCTCCGCCCCCAGTCTCTCCCTCGTCGGCCCAGCAATGCAAGACGCTATAACAAACCTCGGAGGCGGAGGCCTCTCCAAACCCTACCTCGCCAATCTCGCCAACTCCCTCAACTATGTGATGGGCTGTCTGACAACCATCGCCGGAGGTCCTCTAATCAACAAACTCGGCATAAAATGGGCCTGCATGATTGCCGCTGTCGTGATGCCATTGACCGGGAGCGCGTATTACTGCAGCGCGAAATTTGGCATCGATTCGTATTTGCTTGCTTCTCAGGTTATTGGTGGGATTGGAGGGGGCTTTCTGTATGTTGCGGAGACGACTGCCATGTTGGCGTACCCGCCGCAGGATGATCGAGGGTGAGAAAGCGTCCTCTTTGTTGAAAATAGCAGTTACTGATGATTGGACCTAGGTTCTACCTGGGCATTTGGTCAGCCATGCGTAACTCTGGAAGCGTTATCGGCGGAGCCATCAACTTCTCCACAAACAACACTCAGTCCTCCGCAGGCGGAATTGCGTGGTCGACATATCTCATCTTCGTCGGATTTGGTACGCTTACTGGGAACGATTATCGCATCAACGACTTGACTAACCTTTCCAACAGAATGCACCGGTGTCATCTGGGCCTTCCTCCTCTCCCCAACCAAGCGAGTCCGACGTCGAGACGGCTCCAAAGTCCCCATGTCCGAGGGAGTCAGCTGGAAACAAGAATTCGTAGCACTTGGCCAGCACCTGATGCATAGCAAGGTAAGGAAATGACGCGGCCGTTTTCGCACGGAGCATGCTGACGATGACAGACATGGCTCGTCTTCATCCCTGCCTTCTACTCCTTCTTCTACGGCGGTACAATGGGAACCTACCTCTCCCTGCACTTCTCTGTCCGAGCTCGCGCTCTCTCAACACTCCTCGTCCCGACTTGTGTCATCCCACTCGTCATCGCGTATGGTCGTCTCCTCGACTTGAAACGTTGGTCTCGTGGTCGGAGGGCCTGGGTGGCTTTCGCTATGTGGTTGATTCCGCAGGTTGCGTGCTTTATTTGGATTGGAATTGAGTATGGAAAATTTGGACAGAGCACGCCGGCGTTGGATTATGGGGTGTATGTATTCCCCATACATGAAGATGATTGTGGGGTTGATGCTAATGACAATGACAGTGACTCTCGCCGCTGGGCCGAAGCCTACCTCCCCTACCTCATCATCTTCGTCACCGGTTACTGGACGCAACTCTCGCTCTACTGGTATCTTGGATGTCTTGCGACCGATATGGAGAACTCGTCTCGTACAGGTGGGTTGTTCCGTGCTTTTGAGACGGCGGGTCAGGCTGTTTCGTATGGGATCAATTCTGCTAGTGATGGAGATCACAGGATACCGTTCTTTGTGAACTGCGCCGTGTTTGCGCTGGCTATACCATGTGTTGTGGGATTGATACGCTTGGTTTCGAAGAGTGGAGATGATGTTGTTGATACAGTGGACACGGCGGTGGACGAGTTTGACGGGGATGGGAAGCGTGTCGATTAGAAGTGCTTCGACGTAGCTCTCGAAATTCCAACCCTCAATGTCTCCTATCATACTTTGCGGCGCTGCTCTGCGGATCTGAAAGGCCATACGAACCGATGAGCAGCGCTTCAATGAATTTCGAATAATTGCGTCTGTTCTTCGAGTTTGCCATCAGCTTCAAGCTGTCGAATGTATTTGCCCTATAAAGTCCCGTCAGCCAATAATGCACTTTTGCTTGGGACGATACCGATACTCACATCCATGATCCCATGCACATAAGCAGTACCAACTAGCGTAAAATGCGCATCTTGCTGACGCAGAATGAAAGGCTTCCTCGCCCCGTTGAGGATACAGACAAAATCGCCAGTTTTCGTCGCAGGAGGCGCCATGCCCATACGGCCGTTCTCAGTCGTGAAAAAGGCTCGGTTTGCGCTGCTCCACAGAGCTTGCAAATAAGATCGCGCGGACTTGCACAAATTCTGCCAATCTGGACTGCATGATGACAAGAAAGATGTAAATCCAAAAACATGATCAGGACTCAGTCTGGCTTCTGTGAACATGTAGGTCGAGCCACAGGTCAGAGATATTGCTACATCTGAATCGGAATGTCCGCAAGCTCGGGCCATCCTCTTGCAATTCAATACCCATGCATAGCGCTTTTGATCGGATTTATGCAGTTCCAGACTCAGTGGGGCTGAAAGCTGTTTCACTCGATCAACTATGACACCAGATGCGTTGAGCAAGTTGAGAGCGTCGCCGTGCATTTGTTCCACTGTGGTAGGCATGGAGTTCGCAGCATGGCCATACGAGCGTAGCGCAGCTGGCGACCCTGTCTTTAAGTCAATTTTCCAGTGATATTTTGGAACCCATGAAGGCCAATCAAGGGTTTCGATGCTGTCTGATGTCTTCGGCACTAGAGTCTGAGCTGATTCAAGGAGATCTAAAGCATGCCACTGATCCCTGAGGGAAGCAATGGCAGCCTTCGCTGCAATTGCGTACACCCTCGCCAAGTCCGTCGTGTAATCAGGAGTGATCTCAATTCCGATGCTCGCGTAGTATGGATCATCTTGGACCAGGCCTAGCACGCTATATACTTTGTCGTGTGGTAACGTAACATTGAGCTCAGAGCCAAGATGCAGTAATTTGCTCAAACCTGGTAGTTTTCCGGACCTCAACCATAAGTCACCACTGGGATAGATGCCAGGAACAACGTGTCCAATGTACTCATGTCGGCTATATCGTCGATTTTCCATCCATGCTGCTGCAAGGCTAACATCTGCCCAGGATCGGCTGTGCTTCCCAAAACAACATGTCGACTCTCTAGCCAGCAGGACTTCTTGCACAACCCAGAGACGTGAGAACCAAGCTGCAGAGTAGAGCGATGCGGTCGCAGGCCAGTCGCAATCAGGGAGCTTCGCATCTGAATACTGGTAAGCGCCGTTGGGGTTCCGAAATAAGTCGCGTATCTTGAGGTTCTTTTCCGCCGCAGTCTCCCTACATTGGGCAACAAGTCGATCGATTGACTTGAAGGCTGTATTTGCAGTGCCTTCGTCTTCTCCAAGCCAGATTAGAACATGAGCGGCGTTTTTATAAACGTCCCTCATGATAGTGACTTGCTGAGATCGCTCTGCCATATCAGCTTGATTGATACAGACGGCGTCAATCCAGACGGTATAATGCTTCTGGTCAAAGCAGAGTCGTCTTAGAACCTGCTCCGCATTTATAGGAACCTCAAAAGGACGATCATTTAATGTGATCTGGGATTTTTGGCTTGTGTCTCCCCACGTCCAGGAAATGGCCTCATAGAAATGTGTCGGACCTTTCACTCTCGACCCGTCAATCAATGCATTCAGAGCTCTCTTGCATTGTGGTCCTCGCTTTTCAGCTCGGAGAAGTGACACCGTTTTCAGTCGACATTGCACCCTCCCATTGCTATCCAGACTCGTCTTGAGCCATAGGATCCGTATTTCTTTCCTCGTAGCGTCCAGCGGTTGATAGATTCCAGGATTCCCGTGTTGCTCCATCGTGGTATTTTGCCCACAAAGAGCAGACATGGCTCGAGGAAATTCATATACGCTTGTGAAATAGCATGGGCTCCAAAATCAGGCTGAGGTGTGGTAGCACAGCCTGCCTGCATCTGCATGCTGCGCCAGAGGCCGCCCGCTCCCACAAACGCCACCTTCGACATCGATGCCTTACGTCCATACACCACGGGGAAGTGGCGGCCACAACATCACAATTTCATTTCGATACTACTCGTTGAAACATTTATTACTGCTCAGTGCTTCACGCCTCAGGATCTCTAACATTTCCCTACAAGCATCCACAATCTCCTGCCTCTTGTCCGCCCACAAACCTTCCTCATTATTCGCATCTAACCCAAGATCACCTCCATTAAAACACCTCTCCTCAGCAAATTCTCGACTCGGATACCTACGCCCTTCGTCAGCACCTCATTTCACCCTCAAACCGCCCGTTCCTCACTTACTTCAACTCCGCCCCTCCCACAACCTCCACCCTAACCCCCTTCTCCAACACCCTCACCAATTCCTCCGCACACTGCGCCCCTCCATGACCCCCATAACTCACAATCACTCCCTTCTTCCCATTCCACTCCTTATACAAATAATCTATGGCGTTCTTCAAACTTGCGGGCATACCCATATTATGCTGTGGCGTGACAAACACGAAACCGTCGCATTGCGCTACAGCTTCACTCCAGGCGCGGGTATGGGAATAGTGGTAGCCGTGGGGAGGGATGATGTGGGCGGGGATGATGGGTTCGTTGAAGAGGGGAAGGTGGAAGGAGGCTATGTCGAGGGTGTTGAGGGAGTGGGGTGGGAGGGAGGAGGAGTTGGCGCTGAGGATGTCGTGGATCCAGGAAGCGATTTGAGGTCCGATTCGTTTGGTGCGCGTGCTACCTATTATGATCCCGATTCGAGGGCGAGTCGGGGGAGGCATCGTTGCAATGGGTGCTATGCGTTCTGGAAGGCATCCGTAGAAGAAGCGGCGTGGCAAGCTGTTAGCCATTGAGTATTTCTGCACTGGAGATTTGGTGCTAGAGAGGGAGGCAGGATAAAGCCCTTGGATATCTCCTTAATCTCCGACTCCTGCATGCACACTCTCTCATTCCCTTCACCTTGTTCTGGGAGCTGCGCGGCATCCTTCGAAAACTCCATGTCTTCGGACGAAGCACACGGACGAATGCATCCAGGTGGAAGACGTTCTCGGAGTGTTCGTCAGATGATGGGTATGAGCAAGCCCACCTGCACCTACCAACCACATCTCCTCCCCCAAAGCTGACAAGCTCCAACTTCATCTCGCCATCATATGCCCACCAAGATCTTCCCCTACAAGCTGCGTCCACATACATTCGTTACAGTCACTCGTTTGATCGCTTTCGTTGAATGTGGGCGCAGTGACATTTTGCTTTTGCTTTTGCGCTGGGTTCGATTCCGGCTTTCTTTTTGCTGTCTTTTCTTTGCGCTGAAATGTGGGAGAGGCCGTAGTGGCAGTGAACGTAGACCGTGATGTCTGTACATATCTGGTGTCTGGTTGTCAGAGCAGAGTATCTTACAATATACATACACTCTATCTCCCCAATCCCGCTTGCGTCCTCTATGACCGGAGCTTCTGCTCGCTTCTTGCTGAAGCATTCGTTCCCCAAGCATTTGGCCTAGAAAGATCACCCATCGTTAGCACTCATATGCAATTTCACCCAATTCCGGATATCCAACCTTCTGAACAACATAGTCATCATGACCTTCCCTCTGCCTTTGTCTTCATCCTGGCGTGCCAGCCACCAGCTCAACTCATCATACAGAACCTGCTCCCTCTTGCCGAGAACGTCTAATCCGCGCTCTTCGCAGGCGATGAGGACTTCGTCGAATGCCAGCTTTTTGGCTCCACCGTATTTCAGCAAGAGCGCGTCGTCCGTAGCGAGATACGCGAGATGTCTCGAGATCCCCCTCCACAGCAGGAATGACGGCGGAGGCAGCTGAATCAAATCCCAAGCCCGATTATGCAAATTCAACGAACTGCTCAAATGAAGCAATTGATCATCCCTCAACCTCCCCAACACAAATCTCGCATACTCCCTCTGCGCCATCGGCCACTTCCCCCTCGCCATCTCCTTAACCCCATCACCACCTGCATCTGGTATCTGCTCAGAAGTAGGCTCACTGATCCCCAGCCTAAAAGCCCTCCTCCTCCTCTCCTCCCCCTTAGCCCTCATCCCCTCCACCTGCTTCGGAATCCTACATGTCCCCGGCACAGCAGACGGGATAAAAGGAACCAGAAGCGGTAACCACTCCCCAAATAGTGCGACGAGTAATCCGAAAAAGGGCAGTTTCCCGATATCGTGGTTATTCCTCTCCAAAAGCTGGAATTCCGACCTCCTCAATATCTCTATTTTCTTCTGCAGCCTCACCTCCTTAAAACTCTGCGTCCCAGCTTCTTTCGCTACTCTCACTTTCAGGACTTTCACAGCTTGGTGGTTGAACCAGACGGCTTTGATGCCGCGCCAGTAGAAGGAGCCGTATGTCCTTCCAATCCTATAATAATAATGAAAAACATTCGCCGCTTCCGCACGATTCGGGAGGTTCAGCGGAGGTGGGACGGTGCTTCGCGGCGGGTTTATAGGATCGCTTTTACGTAGGCCTTGGATTTCGACGAGTGCGGATTTCTCGTGGAGGGTGAGGTCATCTTTTTTTTGAGCCGGGGGGGAGGGTTGGGAGGAGGAGGCATATCGGCGGAGCGTCGCAGAGGTCGGGTTCGGGCTTGTTACTTGGTGGACGAAGCTGGTGTGGTAGAGAATGGCTACTTGGCAGGCGCCATGGTGTCGTCGGTTTTGGTGCTTGGAGATGCTCGAGACAGCGCCAATGCAACTGCTCGGCCACTTTGTTGTCATTGCATCGGAACAATACTTGCAAAAGAGAAAGGAGGAGTTGTGGTGAGCGTAGAGTGTTTACTTGGTGTTGAATCGCGAAAATCGCGCTCAAGGGTCAGCGCTTGTTGATGAGATCATCACTTCAGGATCGAAATTTGGCTGCGCTTGGACCTCCTCCGTCTTCACATGCGGGATTTCGAATGCCGATGCGGTGTTGGTGGGTCAGTGCGTGCGGAGTTCAATGGCTGGATATCCATCTCGCCGAAGTTTTCACAGTTGTGTATTCTTTGCTATGTGTATGCTATTGTATAGAAGCAATGCCTTCGAATTATGCCGACCCACACGATCATTAGGGCTGAGAAAGCCCAGTCACGGCTGATGTGGTTTAGCAAAACATGCGCTAAAGATGTAGAACACGATATAGGTCACTGAAGCGCAAGGAACAAGACAAGGCTGGAGAGAGCCAAATCAAATGCGTTAACAAATACGACCATATGCCAACTCATGCTCTTCTCGGTGCTACAGGAGGCACTGGCTCAGCGGTCCTCCAGAGCTTGATTAATGCATCGTCGGCGACTCACCTATCTCTCAACATCTTCGTTCGATCTCAACGCAAGCTACGCGCAAGAAATCCAAATCTTGAGATCAAGCCAGATCTGCCGATTCGGATCTTCCAAGGCCAAGTGGCAGACCACGACTTGCTGGTACAATGCCTCCGAAACGCAGAAGTCATCTACAACTGCATCGCAACCAACGAATCGAAGCGCGGCACTGACGTCGCCCAATCTTCGGCACAAGCGATCGTAGATGCGCTTCGTCAGATCCGAGAAGAACAGGGACAAGCCTTCAAACCACCGACAGTCCTGATGATTCGGTCAATGGGCGAAAACCCAAACTTCCCTCTGCCAGCAGACATGCCAGCGATAGCTCAATGGCTACTCCAGTTCCCACCGTGGTGCATGGCATACATGCTCAACGACCTGCGAGCGGCGGCGACCACTTACGAAGCTGAGGCGAAGAGAAGCGAGCCTTTGCTCTCGTACATCTTCATCGATCCGCCATCGCTGCATGATCCGGAGTGCGTAGACGGGACTGGGTATGAGCTTGTTCGTGGGGGAAAGTTGAATCCTTCACTCAACTATGCTGACCTTGGAGCCGCCTTTGTCGAGGTGGCCAGGCGGCAACACGAGTTTCGAAACGGTGCGGTTGGTGTGTCATCCACCGGAGTCGTGCGAGAGCAGTGGAGCAGGCTGTTCGGCTTTCTCTGGAGAGGGTTTCTGGCGAGACTGTTTGGTGTTTGAGCATGGAATGTACAAGTCGTCCACGTAGCACTACTAGTATTGCCGCGTACATCTGTCATTGATGTATTGGTGGATAGACCACAAACTTGAAGAGCATTTGCCCACACTTGTGCGTGACAGGCCAAATACCTATTTGAGAGCAGTAGTAAGTCAGTGAGTTCAGTATTGCGGAACACGTACCGTCTCATCTTCAGTCAGACAGGCCATTCTTGGTCATCTTTTTCATACCGCCACCAAATATGGAAGGAGGTCAGCAGCCCGATCGTCTTGACAGAGCTTCGTAAAGCTTCGTAGGAGGTCCGGATTCTGCCACCTTGACTCGAGACTATTGCTACGACACTGTCAGAGAATAAATATGGCGCCATTACAGCGATTCCATACACTGTCATGATGCGTTGCAAGCAAGCACAGAAGCGCGCCTCCTCGCATCATGTAGCAGATAACAGCTCGCCACGTGTAACGCGTCGCGTAGACCGGCGGAGTGCCACAACAGCTCTCGTTTCGAAGCCACAGACGGCATTGAATCATTGCCAGTGTCTGCGATCATGTGCGCCTGCGGTTCGGAGCTGTTCATGAGAGCGCAGCAGGCACATGCAGTTGATGCAGCTGTAGAGCGGTCTGTATCGACGTGACTCGCGGTTTGGCGATCTTCGAGTAGTCCAAGGAAAGGGTCCAGCTTTGAAGGAAGCGTGGGATTCTTCATCATCATCATCGTCGTTGTTGCCGCTCACCGGGGCAGCGGTTGAGACGTCCCGGGTCCTGACAACACCGAGCGTCTTTAACTTCTGCCAGTCAAAAGACGGCAAGCGCAAGCACAGATGGTACCGAAGAAATGATAAAGTGAATGTGTAGGATTTTGTTCTCCGTGGCAGATTGACGGCAATCGGCAAGCAGGAAGAAGCGGGCATGTTCCGATGAGCAGCCAATGCATGCACCCCTATGTCCCTTGCCTTAGAGCCTGCAGGTACATTTGTGTCAGGAGGGAGGCTAATGCAATCGCGACCACGAGCGGTGTTTCAAGCATGTTGCACGAGAAGATGGAATGGCGGGAGAAGCGGTGCGACGTTCGGCAGCTGCTGCATAATTGTTCATGGTATGGGACTTGGAGGAGGTGTTGTTGCGTCTTTGTTGTGCGAGGGACGGAGTGCGGTCGGCTAGAGGTTGCGGGTGGGATGGACCGATGAGGCCAGACAAGGAAGAAGGTCATCAGCATCCTGGCGTGTTGCGTCTGTAGCGCGGAGAGGGCGAAGTTTGATTCGACCAGGGAGCGGACGCTTAACGACGCTTGTGCGTTTGCCATTTTGCTGGAATCTTGGAAGTTTTCCTTGGTCATGGATGGCATGAGATGTTGAAGCGCGTAGGAGCAGACGTGCTGCAGTTCGTGTAGCAGTATAATAGCAGACGCGCGCCACGACGCGCGATACAGTTCGCTGCTCTCTGACCTCACACTGTCCAACTGTTCGAGCGGTTGCGACTTGTATGCCCCCACGTCAAGTCAAATCGCACATCAATCGCGCCCAATCTTGATGGCGTATATTGCCAATCCTTCTGATTCAGAACCGGCCGACTGATTGGCCGAGCGCGCGGTGGTCCGATCCAGGGGAAAGAAAAAGAGTTGCTCTGCTGGCGATCGCTCACATTCGCAGGTCGCTGTTCCGTATCGACGAATCTAGGTGTCGCCGCGGCTGTGAGGGTCGCATGAAGAAGGGTTAGAAGAACGCAGGAGCAAAGGTTGTTGTTGTGTAGCGCGGTGTCGTCGGTGTCAGTAGTGAGTCGGTGCACCCTGGTCTCAGACTGCACGCCGCATTGGACATCGATTCCACAGACCACACACGACCCCAGCCCGCACACGCGCGCATCGACGACGGATGCTGCAGTTCGCCAGCGCGTCTGCCGACTCTGCCCTGCTGCTGTGTTTTATGCGCCTACCGATCCTGACCTGACCATACCCGTGTCTGACCGTCTGGCCCGGCACGTTTAGCCTTTTGGCGAACCACATATCCACCTGCGTCTTGCCGTACCCGCCAATTGTTTCTGGCGCGCGCTGCTTGTGCCATGGACAACTCCTACAGCAGCCACCAGGCACATCCGCAGAGCGCAGCCCATCACTACTACTACTCAGGCGGTTATGCTCCTGGACCGCATGCATCGGCCTCTGCTAACACTGCATCCGCATCTGCGTCGGCTTCATCCTCTACTGCACCTACTACTGCAGCCATAACCACCGCCTCTCCACCATTCACCAGTCCGCCGCTGTCGCCCAGTGAGCGGACCAGCAGCAGGAGGTTCAACAGCAACCGATCCTTCAGAACAACCCGGAGTATCAGTCCGCCGCGCACCCCATCGCCGAAGCCAAGAAGCAAACGCGCTGGCAAACAACCCGTAGTACGCCCTCGCCGCAATTCCAGGAGGACCACACCGTACTCGACGCCGCCAGCGCGTTACCCACCCTCAGCAGCTGCGAACCCGCGACACTCGCATGGCCTGTCGTGGCATTCGACAACCCGCGATTCGGTAGTCGACAATTTGCTGTTCTCCCTGGACAATCTCTCCCGCGGTGACGTTGGGGAGATGGACGAGGACGCAGAACGACACAAGTATCTCGCATCTCTAATCTCGAAATTCAGCATGAATCAGCCCGGGCAGAGGTCACGGGGTCACACCCATTCTTCGTCTACCTCCGAGTTCGATCGCCAGACAACAGATTCGCCTGGCAAGCAGTCTTTCCACTCAGCGAGAACGGGAGGTCGACGGAGCAACAGCAGCAGCACATTCACCCTTCCCCACGGGGTCATTGGTCGAGCACGCGCCAATGGCTTTGGACGAAAGAGCTCGGATGTGCACAAAGCAAACGACAACAGCAGCATTGCAGAGAGGCAGAGCAATAGCGATGGCAGCAGCTTGTACTACGGCTTTGGGTCTGTGTTGGAAACAAGCAGATTGGCTTGGGGAGGACGTTCAGTGAGCTTGGACCACATTCAGGCAGATCCGAACGACGGCCCTTCCGTGCTGGAACGAGGTCGCCCAGTACCGTCTGTACACAGCAAGTACGAGTCAAATGGGGAATCTGATGGGGCCGCACCTGAACCCATAATCGCTGCTGGGCCGCGAAAGATGCAGAACCCGACGGCAACGGGTCCGGTGTATGTCAATTCTGCAGAGCCACGCAAGAACAAGCCGAGTGCCCTACGCAAGATCACGACCCAAACAGATTTACGGTCCAATGCGACCCACTCGCCAAGCCCACCCATTCCTCAGGATATCAGGAACCAGGCGGCTGACTTTGTCAGAACCAGTTCCATGCGCGGCGGAATACTGCCTCCGTCTTCCGCACAAAGCAACGTTGCGCCAAGTCCCGGAATAGCACAGAGGAGAAGAGACCCATCTCCTCCACGTGAGAAGCCTGGCTTCTTCAAACGTGTTTTTGGAAGCAGCTCTTCTCGTGCCGTATCGTTCCCAATGGAGCGACCGGGGTCGAAGCAGGTCTCTTCTTCAGACGTTAACCTCGCTGTCAAGACCAATGCACCCGCCCGCTCCGTATCACAGGCCTCTGCAGGCTCCCATTCTAAAGGCGACACCCAGCAAACACCCGCTGCAGGCACAACTTCTGCACAACCCACTCTGAACAAGAAGCCTTCGTCGTTCTTCCGTAGGCGTAAGAAGTCTACGTCAGAACCGTTTCAGCCGCCTCCTCTTCCGGTTGCTTCAAACGTTAACGCGAACTTATCGGTCAACAAAGCTGAGCCTAGTCCTTCAATTAGTAGTCTGCGCAAGGTGATGGATCCTTACTTGTCTCAGGAAAAGGCTGACGCCAATGCGACATTGAAGCCCAAAGGAGATGCTACCAGGCCTACGACAGGCGATTCCAAGTCTAACACCGAGGACTCCGAGGACCCAGACATCTTTCACTCTGGTTACACGCCGCCTCCAGATGCATCACTCGGAGCACGTCATCCGATCTCCAGAGAAGCGGGCACTCCAGAAACGAAGATGAAAGTCAAAAAGCGCAGACCAGATGCCCTGGTCACTGCGGATGGCAAGGATCTTGGCGGTAACATCAACCCTGAAGATCCCAGTCGAGGCACGTCAACCTCCACTCTGCGCGACCAGACCAATGAACTCCCCAAGGTGTCCCCTCTATCTGATATACACCCTAGTGACGCTAAGGAAAGGGATACAGCGGACAGGATATTCAACAGTCGGCCAAGCACTGGAGATCGCATAATATCTTCCAAGGAGAACAGTCCGGTGGAAGAGTCGAACCAGGCCATGCGTGACTTCAGTGCAGGCACCAATGTCAGCTTGAACTTCAACGAAGATGGATGGTATGTCAAGCCGCATACAGTACCGGAGAGACCGCCGTCGAAAAGGTCCGAACGCCTCCGACTCCAGCCCACGCCGTCAGAGGAACAATTGAACAATAGGTCGAGCCATGAGTCGTCGCCCATTGAAGACTCTACACAGTTGCCTACATTCATTTCCGACTCATCCGCGACTTCAACCGCACTTCCGCAGCTGGATCCTGATCAATTCCACACTGCGAACAATTTGCTTCCCACGGTGACTGTCGACAGTGGCGCCCTGTCGCGAAAGTCTAGCGATCCTACGATCATTCCTATTCCTTCACCGCTCGTTGATGATGGAGCCGAGTACAAGGAACGTGCCCGGAAGATCTTCGAAGGCGACGAAGAAGATGTGGCTAAGCTGGATGCCGCCGCCTGGCTTGGAGAGCGAAACACGCTCAGTACCAAGACGTTGTCGGCGTACATGCAACTGTACGACTTCTCTGGCCTCAACGTCCTTTCTGCTCTACGCATGCTGTGCTCGAAGCTTATGTTAAGAGGCGAGACTCAGCAGTTCGACCGAATTATTACTGCTCTTTCGGCGCGATGGTGCGAGTGCAACCCTCGACACGGCTTCAAAGCTCAAGATGTTGTGCATACCATCTTCTACTCATTGATCCTGCTGAACACGGATCTGCATCTTGCGGATATTGGAGAGAAGATGTCGCGAAGTGCGTACGTCAAGAACACACTGCCGACAATCAAGCGCGTGGTTGCTGATGCGGCACCAAATGCCTTCGACGATACGCTGAAGCCGGCGCCAATGCAGCTGCGCCCATCTCTACCATGGACCGATTCTAACCCCTCAGCACCTACCTCACCAACTGTACCAGTTACGCCCGTGACTCCGGCCAGTCAAGTAGGGTCAAGCACAGTAAATGATCCTGGCCAGCTGTCCGCTGTGAACGTCAACCTCAAACGTCTGTCGATCCGGCCGCCGATGTCTCGAAACGACTCTGATAACGCAACCCCGGACTCTGCTGGGGCCACGAGCGGAGCTTCAAACGCTCTCGTCAACAGTCCTTGGACAGGCTCAATGCGTGGATGGGAGGTAGAGATCGAGACTGTTTTGAAGACTTTCTTCACGTCCATCCGTTCTGATCCGCTACCATTGCATGGCGCAAACCTGAACGAGCTAATGAGCAATCGCAACCTGTCTGTTGTTGACTTGAACAGCAGTCTTAAGCGGACTGGCTCAGTTGTCAGCAAAGCGCCATCAGACAACATGTCATACCGCTCCAACCAGAAGGATTTCCGCTCCATGGCAATGCGATGGCAAGGTGGAAGACTCAATCGCTCTCGGCCGAAGCTCTATCCTGCTAGCACTGTAGGTTCCTCACGCACTAGCTTTGACGATGGCAGCGGATTCTGGTCACCTGCTCAGAGCAGCAAGTACTCGTTCAGCAAGACTTTGACTTCAGCTTCAATGGGCAGCTTCACTAACTTCTCTCCCATGGAGTCCTTCAAGCACTCGATTGGATTTGCGAACGCGCTTTCACAAGCTATCATTCGTGAAGAGACGAATGGCGGTGATAACGAATCATTCTCGATGCCGGGCGGTCTACTAGAAGACGAGAGTCTCGCGCTAGAGGGTGCGCCATGGGCTAAGGAGGGGTTGGTCAAGCACAAGCATCACCTTGAGGCACCCGAAAAGAAGGCCAAGGAACGAAGCTGGACTGACTGCTTTGCTGTCATCAGTAAAGGCAAGCTTACCTTGTTCAACTTCAACACGTCGACCAAAACACAGTCTATGGGGCGGAACAAGCATTCCGGCAAGACGGGGAAGGCGGCCAGTGTCACCTCGCAAAGAGTGGGTGGCGGAGATTGGATGGAGAACGCGGAACAGCTGGATGTGTTCATCCTTCGACAGACCATCGCGTCGACACTGCCTTCTGGCTATAACAAGGCCAGGCCGCATGTGTGGGCATTGAGCTTGCCATCAGGTGCAGTCCACTTATTCCAAGTCGGCACACCGGAGATTGCGCAAGAATTCATGACCACTGCCAACTACTGGTCTGCTCGCCTGAGTAAGGAGCCGCTGGCTGGAGGTGTTTCCAACATCGAATACGGCTGGTCCGAGCAGGTCATTAATCCGGCCCTGATCGAACGGCCAGAGACCTTCAATTCGCCGCCTCCTTCGATGACTACCAGAGGCCATGCGCATAGCATGTCGACGGATCGTAATCAACGCGGTAGTTTGCAGTCTTCACTCCGCAACAGCTTCGACACCGGTTTCGGCAGCGGGCACAAGACGAGACTTCCAGGCGACAAAGTCACGATCCATGAGTGGCACCCCCCGACACAGTCCATGATGGCAAGCCAGCTCATGGAAGTCGATCAATTGAAGCAGCTCACAGCATACGTGGCAGCGTCTGAGGAAGAGTTGGAGAAGCACAATGAGTTGAAGCATGCCATTGAGCTTGCTGTAAGTACATCATTTCGCAACGCACTTGATATGAATGCTAACCCTATTCGCAGTACTCGCCTCGTCACCCCAACCACAACAAAGCCATGACCAATTGGCAGCGCAAATCCGACTACCTGCTTCGCGAGATCGTGAAGTTCCGAACTTATATCGATAGCCTGACAGCGGCTCAGAAGTCCAAGGAAGCTTTCTACGCCAAGAAGGCTGAGGGTCGTCTTTCTCCTGTTGCTAAGGACGCAGATGATGTCCATGATCTTCCTGGAATTGAAAAAAATATGATGGGTGGCATTACGCCACGGGGATTGCATACATCTGGATAGGCTTCAGAGACAGGATTTCTTTCCGCGACATGGAATAGAATCAGGAAGAGATTCACCAACGCAGAAGAATGTGCGCTTGAGTAAGAAGACTTGTGTTGAACAGCGTGGCGTTTTTGGAGAAAAGGGTGGCTGAGATGATGGGAATAGTTTTTCTTTGATGAAGTACAAGAACAGAGATACCAGATTCGCACCGACGAGTTATCTTGTATTAGCCTTCGAACTCAATTCAAGAAAATTGACATTTGATCCTGCGTGCGTGTACCAATCGTTCGCCTCCAAATTACTTTGTACCTGCATCAATGCAAGCTGTACACTGTACGTGTATCGTCGCTGCCGCCCGCTCACCAGCCCCTCTTCACGTGCTGCAACGGAAGCCTGGACCTAGCGTCGTCCGGAAAGCTTGGCAGCTGCCACCCGGACCTCACTTCTGCTTTCCTTGCAACATTACCTCAATTGACTAACACCGCCCATCGCAACTTATGCAACCAATGCTGGCTACCTCGTCACAGTGCCAAATACCAAAATGATCCTAGGACCATACCGCAACCCGCCCTACCGGTCTCCGACGCCGAGGACTTCTGGATCTCCGGGTTCAACCACTGCAGCTGGCTCGCCTTCGCTCAGCCCGCCTCCGGCTTCTCAACAGAATGGCCATGGCAATGCGATGCGACACCCGTCGCCGAAACGTAAACGTGGTGAAGATGTTACAATGACTGGTATGACTGGAACGCCTCCGCCGGCTGGTCCGGCCCAAGCGTTGAGAGTGGAGACGACGCAATATAGCCCCGATGGTACTGGAATTCCTGATAGTCCGAGAAGTAAGGTTGCGGAACGGTTGAGGGGTTTGGAAATTCGAGGGGGAAGGACGGAGGTTGGAAGTGAGGGTGTGAATGGGAGGGTGGAGAGGAGTCCGAGGAAACGGGTCAAACGGACGCAGACGCCTGCTGCGAGGTTTGTGCAGACTACGGGAAGGGGTGGAGAGGTGCAGGAGACTCCTCAGCGAGATGTTGAGGAAGACTCTGAGGCGGGCCATTTTGCGAACGGGGAGAAGACAACAGTGCTAGAAATCGCAGAGACGCCGGATGCTTCAGTGACGGAGATACCATATCCCTCACCAACGCCAGCACCAGCCTCCGCACCAATCGTCGTGGAAGAAAGCGCCCACGAACTCAACAAAATCATCTCCTCAGCCATGCAAGAAGACTCCCCAGACCAACAGCCCACCACAACCACAAACCCAAGTCCCACTTCCCGCCCAAAACGCATGCTCTCGCCACCACCTCCCTCCCCCCTCCTACCAACAGACTCCTCTTTCAATTCCACCTCCTCGGACTCCTCCGACTTCGACCGCGCGCATTGGACATGGCAAGACAGCGAAATCACGGGTCACGAAATTACCTCTCCGGACGATGACGGGGAAGGTATTAACGGGATTGGGTTTCGGCCTACGCCCGCGATCGCTTATGCGAGGAGTCAGAAGAGGAGACAGCAGGTTAGTGAGTGGAAAGCAAGGGAGGCGAGAGAGGCAAGGCAGAGGAGGATGGAGAGGAGGAATAGAGGGAGTGGAGGGAGTAGTGGGGATGGGGTGAATGGGAAGGGGAGGGTTGTGAGGTTTGAGGTTGAGGGGAGTTGATGAGGTGGGTTTAGTGGGTGGACGTGGATGGCATGAATGTATGATGATTATGATGATCTCGAATGGTATGATCACTGGGACTGGGACCAGGCCAGCGGTATGAGTATGAGTTTATGAGAGTAGGGATGATACTATATCGCCATTCATATCAAGGATGCATGCAGAGAAACATCACTTCTCCAAATATCAATACACCATCATATTCTACACTCCACTCCACTCCCTCCCTATTTCAATCCTACACCCCCTCCTCCCCCTCCCCACCCAAACCCTCCGGCGTCATCAT